>CAUYQG010183589.1:0-13018 GCA_963574415.1 Tarsius wallacei
ACTGAGTGATCTATCATAGAAACAAAGAACTGAGTATCACAATTATCATAATACTATAAGAAAGGGATTGGCCGGGCTCGGTGGCTCAGCCTGTAATCCCGCGCCTTGGGAGGCTGAGGTGAGTGGATTGCCTGAGCCCGCGAGTTCGAGACCTGCCCGGGCAAGTGAGACCTCATCTCTACAATAAATAAAAAAATCAGCCGGGCGTGGTAGCGCATGCCTGTAATTCTAGCTACTCAGAAGGCTGAGGTGGAAGGATCACCGGAGCCCAGCAGGTCGAGGCTGCGGTGGCCGGGAGCGGCCACTGCACTCCAGCCTGGGTGACAGAGTGAGACTCCAACTCAAATAAATAAATAAATAAATAAATAAATAAATAAATAAAAATTAGCACGCAATATTACACCTACCCATGTATGTTATTCATCTTCTGATCTCCTTCTTCTCAAAGCCCTTAGAGCATGGGAATTTAATATTCACTGTCTATAAGCCTTCACCTGCTGATCAATTCACACTTTTCTTTTTTTTTTTTAAATCAGGGTCTCACTCTTGTTGCCCAGGTTGGAGTGCAATGGAACAACCAAGGCTCATTGCACCCTTGAATTTCTGGGCTCAAGCGATCCTCCCATCTCAGCCTCTTGAGTAGCTAAGGCAACCAACACTGCACCTGGCTAATTTAAAAACATTTTTTAGAGTCGGAATCTTGCCGTGTTGCCCAGACTGGTCTCCAACTCCTGGCCTCATGCAATCCCCCTATCTAGGACTGCCAAAGTACTAGAATGACAGGTATGAACCACTGGGCCCAGTCCCCACCCTCTCTTTAAGTCAAATATGCACATAAGTGAAAAAATTAAAGTTTATAAGGAAAACTGTGTCATTTGTTCAACAATTTATCTGAGGGTCTACCATTAGACGCTGGGCCAAGTCTTAGGGCCCAAAATGGTTATGATTTTTTTTAAAGGCCTCTACCTTCATGGAATTTACAGTCTAATAATTAAGTGAAAATAACTTATGTAAATATGTAGGTATTCGGTGTGGCTAGGATAGCGTGGGCCTCACTATGTCTGCCATTTTCAATTTTCAGTCTGTTGACTCTAATCTTGCTGCTTATATGTATCTGTGCTTACATCCGCTCCTTGGCACTGAGCCTCCTGGACAGAAACAAAACTGGATTGTTGGGTATATTTTGGAAGTGTGGCAGAACTGATACCGCTTTTTAGTGAGTTATTTCCAAGGCACATAATAGAAAACAAAATTGGTAAACTACTCAAGTTCCTTTCACTGTGATTTGGAAACGATAAATCTTTCTAGAATGAGAAAAAAACTATGTAGTTATTCTTTTTCTGAATAACAATCTAACATGTTTGTATTTCAGTAATATAATCTAGGCTTTTGCCTGGCCAGGTGTATATATCCCAAAGCCTACACTGGGGGCTTTGTTGAGAAGTGACAAGCAAAGTGACAAATGTTGGTGCATGGTCACAAATGCTGCCCTTTCCCAGTCGTCCTGCGAGGAGGAAAAAGCCATGCTGTAGAAGTCCAGGTGGCAGGGCTCTCCTGCCCAGAGGCTCCCTGACGGTACCCCAGCCAAGTGACAGGTGTGGCTGGGCCACCTTTCATCACAGAACTGAGGGCAGAAAGAGACCACACTCTCTGCAGATTAACTAAGGACCAGCAAATAAAATGACCCTCGGCAGAGATCTCTTCAGGAAGACCGCCGATGTGACCATAAGGACATAGGCATCACATAAATTCCATCTGCCAAAACAGCTTGTCTAAGGACTCTGCATGGGGCCCAGCGAATTCTCCAGAAGGAGCTCCTGTGAACTTAGGCAAGCTGCAGCCACGCAATGGATCCGAAACTCACTCAGCCTGACTTCTGAGAGCCTTCTTTTTGCAGGGGTGACACACAGGTAGGCCTGGACTTGCTACTTAGGTTGTCAAGACTGGTAAAACACCAGTCTAAGCAACATAGTGTGACCTCGTCTCTACAAAAAAAATCCAAAAATTAGCCGAGTGTGAGGTGCGCACCTGTCGTCCCCGCTACTCAGGAGGCTGAGGTGGGAGGATCGCCTGAGCCCAGGAGGTCAAGGCTGCGGTGAGCTGTGATCATGCCACTGCACTCCAGCCTGGGTGACAGAGTGAGACCACCGACTCAGAAAAATAAAACCTGATAAAATACATTATTTAGAAACACAAACATCAATAAGGGTACCTGCACAATGAACATTTGTATACCTAACCCTGAATGATACCCCACAATTTCAAAATAAAAATTAAAAGAGGAAAAAAAAAAAAGAAACACAGACGTAACTGGTAGAACTACAGAAGAAAAAGAAAAGGCAGAGGAAGGAGAGGAATGTGACTGTGGAGAGGTGGGGGGTCGGGGCAAGGGATTCCAAATCCCTGCTCTGCTGAGCGTGGTCTGCAGACAGACAGCATGGACGTCACCTTCAGGCCTGCTGGGAAAGTGGAACCTTACGCCCCACAGAGACCTCTAGAATCAGAACCTGTACGGAACAGATCTCCTGAATGATACCCCACAGTGCTTCATACCCACAGTGAAGTCGGGGAACCACTGCTCTGAGTACTTGTAATCCTGTGTTTTTACACCTGGGAGTGGGGCACGCTTGGTGTTATCCTCTGAAATGCACACACACGTTTCCCACACTCTTTGGATTATGTGGCACGCCTCTAACTCAGCCTTCCAATGGACCTCACGTCTATAAACTGGCAAAGAGGGACCTTTAAAACGGGGCAGAGGCGACCTGAACCTGATCTTCAAAGAAGCATTTGAATAGGGACACACCTTCAGACCCACCGAATCCCACCCTGCCGTTTTATGAGAAATGACCCCGTCTGATTCAGAAAGGGATATACTTTCCCCACGGTTGGATTGTTACATTACTGTGGCAAAGTCAGGTTAGGGCTCAAGTTTGCTGACCCCCAGCAACGCTCTGTGTCTTGCAAGAACACTAGTTGAGGACATCGTGAGTGATGTGTTTTCTTGTAAAAAACAGTGGCTCAGCCAGGCTCGGTGGCTCAGCCTGTAATCCCGCGCCTTGGGAGGCCGAGGTGAGTGGATTGCCTGAGCCCACGGGTTCGAGACCTGCCTGGGCAACTTGGCAAGACCTCATCTCTACAATTAATCAAAAAATCAGCCGGGCGTGGTAGCGCATGCCTGTAATTCCAGCTACTCAGAAGGCTGAGGCGGAAGGATCGTCGGAACCCAGCCGGTTGAGGCTGCGGTGGCCGGGAGCAGCCACTGTACTCCACTCTGGGCGACTCCAACTCAAAAAAAACAAAACAAAACAGTGGCTCATGGCTATGATCCCAGCACTCTGGGAGACTGAGGTGAGAAGATTGCCTGGGCCCACAGGTTCGAGACCAGCCCGGGCAACTTGGCGAGACCTCATCTCTACAATAAATCAAAAGAATTCAGTCGGGCATGGTAGCGCGTGCCTATAGTTCCAGCTCCTTGGAAGGCTGAGACAGAAGAATCGCCGGAGCCCAGCAGGTCGAGGCTGTGGTGGCCCTGAGCGTGCCACTGCACTCCAGCCTGGGTGACAGAGTGAGACTTTGACTTAAAAACAAAAACAAAAAGACAAAAACAAACAAATGCTCACGTTAAAAAAGAAATCAGTATCAGTCAAGAAAAAAAAGTAAGATAATTTTTAAAACCAGTACCTGATACTACAATATATATCTGTTGGAATGATTCAAAGCAGGGTGGCCCTGAGTTATAGAATACATAAGTAATTTCCTAATGGCAAAAACAAAAAAAACCCCCACCGAACGGCACTTTAAAACAATTTATAATATTCTCACCACAGAAACCCCAAGTCACCCTTCATCAAAGTCAGAAAATATTTTAGATGCTTACTATTTGGGTGTGTGAGTCTGTCTGGTTTCAGTGAAATGAATTCAGAAGGGCATTTTAAAGTCATTACTCAGGATAGTAAAGAACAGGTGTACTCACCAATACTAATTTCATCATCTGTTTCGGCATCGCCAATACATTCAAACTGGAAGTCTTGCAGTGACTGAGAAAATTTCTGAACTGCCATAGACAGATCTGGAATTAAAAGTTAAGAAGAAAAACCATGAAGTTCAAGTCCATGGAGCACTAAAGACCTTCCACATGTGACATTGCATAACTTTGGTTTTAGTATCATGCTAACCAGAAGCTCTTAAAATACCATTCTGGCCGGGCGTGGTGGCGCATGCCTGTAATTCCAGCACTTTGTAAGTCGGGGGCGAGAAGACTGCCCCCGGGCCCAGGGGTTCGAGACTGGCCTGGGCAACTTGGCGAAACCTAGTCTCTACAGCAAATCAAAAAAATTAGCCGGAAATGGTGGCACGCACCTGTGTTTCCAGCTACTTGGAAGGCTGAAGCAAAAGGATCGCCTGAGCCCAGCAGGTCGAGGCTGTGGTGGCCGGAGCATGCCACTGCACTCCAGCCTGGGCAACAGAGTGAGAGTCCGTCTCCGACTCAGAAAAAAACAATCAAAAAACATCAGTTTGACAAATGAAAGCAAAACTTAAAGGAGCTACTAAACAAATATTTTAGAAACAGGATTGGCTCTGCTCGATGGGGATTTGCCCCTTTAAGAAAGAGTTCTGGTGGCAGACGTGTATTATCTGGAAGCCAATTTAACAAAGCCATTATCAAGGAATCACCTTCACCCACTATGTAAATGGAGCATTGATTTAAAAAAGAAAGCATGCCACCATGGAGGTAGCCATTGGGAAAAAAGCCAACGTCTGATGAGCAAACAGTCACCAATAATATCCTGTACAGCGCTGGAAAAGCAGGAAATGCGCTTTTATCAAGAAACGGCTGGCTCTTATCTAGAAGGTAAAAGACGGCCCGAAAGGTTGCTTACAAATAATGTGGGGCTTTAGAAGAGACTCCACTAAACAGTCTCCATTCACCAATTCTGTCTGAACAAGGCCCAGAGTCTGACTAAGCCCAGGGAAAGAATTCTTCTTTATTTCTGGGCAGAAAATGAAAAGCCCGGAATAATGAGAAGTACCTCCCTGGGAGTCAACAGCCCGGGCTGCAGCCTAACAGAGAGATTAGGAGTGTAGCCCCTGGAGCCAGGCTGCCTGGGTCCGAATCCAAACCCCCCACCTCCTGGCAGGGCGGTGGTTTCCCTCCTCGGGCTCTCTGTTTCCTCACACAGTCACATGCAGCGTAACAGAGCACAGACTACGGGGGTCCCCGAGACCATAAGAGAGATAGCATATGCTACAGGGGCTCCCCCGAGAATAGGAGAGAGACTGCGTATACTCTGGGGGTCCCCTGAGACCATAAGAGAGACGGCATAAACTTCGGGGGTCCCCCAAGACTGTAAAAGAGACGGCATATACTATAGGAGTCCCCTGAGAATATGAGAGAGATGGCCTATACTCCAGGGGTCCCCTGAGATCGTAAGTGAGCTGCCCTGTCCAGGTGGGCCATCCTGCAACCCCACACCACAGTCTTACTGTACCTCTTACATGTCTGGATACGTTTAGCTACACAAATACTTGCCACTGTGTTACAACTGCCCATGGTACTCGGTACAGTAACAGGCTGCAATGCTTTGTAGCCCAGGAGTATGAGGTAGGCTGTACCAGCTGGGTTCGGGGATAGACACTCTATGATGTTATCTCAAGGATGACGTTGCCTAAGGACACATTTCCCAGCATGCATCTACCCAGGTCGTTCGGCGATGCACGGCTGGAGGAAGAGCAGGAAAAACAATGACCCAACCACCTTGCAGGATTGTTCTGAAGGTTAAATGAGTTGATATCTGCACAGGGTTCAGAACAGTGCCTGGCACTTAATAAGCACTGTTTAAGTTTGTTAAATAATAACAAACCAACCTCACAGTGCAGCATCAGGGAAACTTCAAAGGTTCCCTGTCTCAGAGCTTCCTGGATCATGCGTGTCAACCCAGCCACAGATGTCTGCACCACCAAGAAAATGGACTTTTCTTCATTTAATGGTATTTCCCTCGCATGGGTTCAAGTCCAGTATCTGAACCCTTACATTTAACCAAGCAATAGGAATTGACAAAGTCTCTCTCTGACCAAACGTTAATCAGACTCCTTCAAGCCCTCTTTTCAACTATGCCTCCACCTTGACCCCAACCTTGTTGGGTCCGCAGCGCAGAGTTTTAGCAAGGATCTTGTTCAGTCCATTTCGAGGGGACCCCCGCCCTCAATATCTGTTCAAATTCCTCACCCCCCATCTTGGATGCACGCTCCTTGGCCCACCTTCAGCAAGACTGCTACAACCCTCGATGTGTCACCTCAGTCATTTTCAACCCACCCAAGTCTTCCAAACCTGACCCCTGGCTACAAATCCCCTTCGGTTCTTGTATTTAGAGTACAGCCCGATCTCTCTCGCCTATTCAAACGGTCTTTACACCCACCGTGACAGTCCTGATTAAGTCTTCCTTACTGTTTTAACAAGCGTCAGAATAATTTTTTCTTTAACAGAACAATTGTGGCCCCAAGCCGAGACATGACCCCAGGACTTACTGGGGCAGCCCCCACATTCATGAAACCCCAAGCCTAAGAACTATCAAAGTCAGCATTCAAGAGTGAATAGGGTTCCAAACAGGAAGGTCACATTTTGTACCGCTGTTATTCAAGGACCCACCAACACATCCACCGAGGACAATTCTGCAGACACAGGCCCCAGCTTCAGAGAGACCTTTTAAAAACATACATTGGAAAGTTTTGTTTTATTTTATTTTATTCTGGTTTTTTTTTTTTTAAAATAAACCATGCTCTGGAAAGAGGATACTTCTGGCATATTTCCACAAAAGAGGTAAAACTTTGGGACCAAGCTTATCGTTCTACTTTCAGGTAAAGAGCGGGGTTTAGGCTCTCAGGAAGAAAGAAGAAAAGAGTCTGCTTCTTGAAGGGTCAATCAGCAAGCAAGGGCTTTGTCAGAACCGGACTGCGCCAATTAGCCGTGGGGCCTTGGACAATCACTCATCCTTCCTGAGACTCATTCTTCTTATCTACACAGCAGAGAATTAAGACTTATCTCACAGGGCTGTGACAAAGACCCAACGAGGCTTGTGCCTGGTACACGCCAGAAAACTCCTTGGCATCAGTTATTATCATTCAGTCCACCTCATCAAGGTAGAAAGGTGAAGTGGCCTTTCAGACAGAGAACACTGGGCAAAAGTGTGTCTTTATCTGCCAGCACGCCACTCTGGCTAAGGGTGGAGACATCATGATACCTGCATCAACAGAGAAGACAGAGATAGAAAGCTGACTCCTAGGAGGTGCTCAGCCAAGCCCTGGCACTTGGAAGAGTGACCCGTGCGACATCCCTTACTTTACACGCAATATCATACAAAGGCTTTACGCCCTACTGGGTTTGAAGCTGCAAACGCAACTCCTACCATAGAGCGGAGACCAGGGGTACAATGAGCGGAACACGACCGTGACAATGGGTGGGCTTCCTTCTCTCCCCTGCTCACCGCCACCAGAGCCCTTCTGAGCACCCCTCAGACCCAGGCAAGCTGTTTGAGAGCTCTGTCCCAGGGAACCCCTGACGCAGCCCCCCAGTTTCTTCCAGGCCGTTCTTTACATCCCACGGCCTTGCTCCTGGACTGAGAAGGTTCAGCTGCTTCGTCCTTCCACAGAGGTCCCTGTGGCCGTGTCATCCAACCACCATCCCCAAGTAAGAACACAATGGCTGCTCAGTCACTGTAGCCCAAGTGATGGAGAGTCTGATCTCTGGAGGAAGATGAACTGGGTTAGAATCCTGCTTTTTCCCATAGTGGTTAAGTTCCTTGACCCCACTGTGCCTCAGCCTCTCCATCTAACCACATCTCAGGGTTATTGGGAAGCAAAAATGAGTTGAAGCAGATGAAGCACTTCGAGCAGTGTCCGACGCACAGAAAGCACGCAAACGATGCTGGCTATTTCCATATTGAATATTTCAGAGAAGAAAGGATAAAGGGATGCCAGGCATGGTGGCTCACACCTGTCATCTCAGCACTTTGGGAGGCCGAGGCGAGAGGATTGCCTGAACCCAGGGGTTCGAGACCAGCCCGGGCCACTTGGCAAGACCTCGTCTCTACAATAAATGGAAAAATTAGCCAGGCGTGGCAGTGGCTACTTGGAAGGCTGAGGAGGAAGGATCACCAGGGTCCAGCAGGTCGAGGCTGCAATGGCCGTGAGCATGTCCCTGCACTCCAGCTTGGGTGACAGAGTGAGACTCCGACTCAAAAAAAAAGAAAAGAAAGAAAGGACAAGGTAAAATTTCAGCCATGAAAGCGGCATCTGTCGGACCTCAGATAACCTTGGAAAGTGCTCAAGAAAACAGTCTGTGGACAGCGGTTTCAAATTTTGTCCCAGTGCACTGCAAAGCAATCAAGCCGTGAAAGAGTTATTACTCAGCATTTCTGAGTAAGAGATGGGTGCCTATTGCAACAATGGATGGAACCAAGAATGCATAGTGATCCCTTTAATCCTTTCAGAAGCATAACGAGAGACAGGACTGCACAAGAATATATGGCCCTCCACTGGTTCAGATGAGAATTCCAAGAATCAAGGGGATATGTGAAATAGGACATATTTTCAATTTCAAGTACCTTCTGAGTTCCTGATCTTCCCTCTTTTTATTCTCATTTTCCTAATGCCCAAGTAATGATGAGATTAAAAAAACAATCATCAAGGTAAAGAACTTATTACATTTTCTGGCAGTCATAGTGATCAAGATGTAAAATGAGAAATACGCTCACGCTTTTTTTTTTTTTTTTTTGAGTCGAAGTCTCACTCTGTTGTCCAAGCTGGAGTGCAGGGGCATGCTCATGGCTACCGCAGCTTGACCCACTGGGTTCAGGCAGTCCTTCCACCCCAGGCTTCCAAGGAGCTGGAACAACAGGTGAGCGCCACCACACCCAGTTGATTTTTTAATTTATTGTAGAGATGAGGTCTCGCCATATTGCCCAGGCTGGTCTACGAACCTGTGGGTTCAGGCAATCCTCTCACCTCTTCTCCCAAAGTGCTGGGATGACAGGTGTGAGTCACCACGCCCGCCCAGCAGCTCATACTTTTAATTGTGGCTCTGCCCCCTGCTGAGTGTGTGATTGTGAACCGGAAAGCCCACTATCTCCCAGTGATTTAAAATCACAGAGCAAGGATCGCCAGAGCTCAGCAGGTCGAGGCTGCGCTGGCCGGGAGCGGCTACTGCACTCCAGTCTGGGCAACGGAGTGAGACGCCAACTCAAAAAATAAAATAAAATAAAATCACATAGCACACACTATTCCCCAATTGTCTAAAGTTTCTAAACCACGATCAGACATATAAAACAGAAGAGCTGCGCTTCTAAAACCTTTTACATAAAACCGATTCACATCACAATAGAAAGACCTTGATTTGAAAACCTGACCACATTTTTAAACGTATTACTGAGTTTTAAAGTATCACACTGAGTCGCAGTAGAATCCACATTTTTCTCTTAAATATAAAAAGAAAGTTCCCATGCCAAGTGAGAGATCTAGTCCGACAGGGGTGTCTCCTTCTCCCTATTTCTTTCCACCCAACGATTAGAACTTCAAGACAAACAAGAAAAGAGTTTCTCACCAAAGTCACCAGGGCCCATTCTAAGGCGGAGGTGGCGAAACAATATCCCTTTACTGGTGAGCACAGCTGTGCACAGGAAAGACACTGCCGGTGCCACAAACGTCACATCCTTCCCATGAGCCAAACCCAAAGGTTAAGCACGAAGAGCCTTCCAACGCGCTCACGTTGTCCCGTGGAAGACACCATACCGGGCATCTATTCGCCAACAATGTTTGTATATCAAAGAGGCCACCTGCAGTTCCCATGTTTAGATGATGAAAAAAAGCAAAAAGAACCACCTTGCAAAAAGACAAGAAACGTATGCTCATTTTTGTACTTTCTCATGCCACAAAATAACTGAATAATATGCTAAGTTTTAAGCTCCTTGAAAATAAATGTAAATAAATATTCTTCATCTCTCTTGTCCCTTGGTACCTAATAGAAAGCAGATACATGAGAAAGGCAGAAAGAGAAATGGAGAAATGTAAGCCAATCGCCAAAGTGTTCTTAACATTAAGAATCCACTCCAGAGAAAGTACTGAAAGCTTGTGGTACTGGGAATGCACACGGGTATAGCAGCAAGCCTTGACTTAATAAAAACCATACAGAACGTTACACAGCAGAACATGTCAAGGAATCACCAAATAAGCTTTGGTTTTTAATAATATCAGTTACGCTGTTAGTGTGCTCTCAGGACTTGATGAGTGTCAGACTGGTAGACTGAGAAAAATGAGAAGAAAAAAATTCTGGGTGAGGCAAAGCATTAAAAAACACAGTGAGAACCTGCCACTTAAAAAAAAAAAAAAAAACATTTCTGGGCTCGACGCGGTGGCTCAGCCTGTCATCCCAGTACTTTGGGAGGCCGAGGTGAGAGGATTGCCTGAGCCCTGGGATTTGAGACCAGCCCGGGCAACTTGGTGAGACCTCGTCTTTACAATAAATCAAAAAATAAGCCAGGCGTGGTAGCACACGCCTGTGGTTCCAGATACTCGGAAGGCTGAGGCGGAAGGATCGCCTGAGCCCAGCAGGTCGAGGCTGCGGTGGCCGTGAGCGTGTCACTGCACTTCAGCCTGGGCAACAGAGTGAGACTCCAACTCAAAAAAAGACAACAAAACAAATTTCTGGCCAGGTGCAATGGCTCACACCTGTAATCCCAGAACTTTGGGAGGCCGAGGTGGGAGAACTATTTGAGCCCAGGAGCTCAAGACCAGCGAAGACAGCGTAGAGAGATTCTCTACAAAGAATCAAAAAATTAGCCAGGTGTGATGGTGCATGCCTGTAGTCCCAGCTATCCAGGAGGCAGAGGCAGAAGGATCTCCTGAGCCCAGGAGGTCAAGGTTGTAGTGAGCTGTGACCAGCCTTGGTGACACAGTGAGATCCCAACTCAAAAAAAAAAAAAAGAAAAGAAAAAAAATCTCTGGCTCTTACTTGAACCAAATAGAAAAAGCTGCCATTTTCTATTCTATATAAAAGGCTAGAAAACAATGGTTATCTGATATTAAAAATTAAGAAAAATTTTCATAAAGTGAGCCTAGAACAAAGTTTGCTACATAGCAGATGCTCAATTAACAGGAGCTGAGTTGAAGGGAAACCGGGTTTCTAACATAAATGGAATCAAGGAATTATCTCTCCTTGAGAAACTGAGTATAGCCATGGGCATGTCCACAGGTGGTCACTGGAGACAGGATGACTGGATGATGGGCACTGAGGCAGCTCTCCAGTCCCCTGGAAACGCAAAAAAGCACAGGGGACACCAGGCCACTCTGTTAACGTGCTTAATTCTACGACGGTCAGAGTTGCTCGGGTACTTTGAAACTGGTAAACAAAATGAGCCTCGCTTAGAGGGCCTCACTTGTTTCTACACCACGTGGGTCTTATGTCTGTGTCCTGTTCTGCAGTGGGTACACCCACCCTTCTGGCAGGCAGGTAAGCCAAAGTCTCTGCGCTCAGGCATGCTGAAGTCTTACGTGATGAAGGTGCTCAGATCTGCAGAGAAGCCCTTTGACTAGAATCATTCTCTTACCTCATAGACCAAGCGTGGATATGACTCAGGCAGACACAGATGCCCACACAGATGCCCATCCAGGGAGTACCACTCACCACAACCTGCTTCAGAGTAAGCGCTCAGTCTCTCTGGATCGCGGCTGCCCACGTGCAAAAAGAAGAAACTAACCCTTGCAAGACCGTCATGAATATTCCATGAAACCAGCTAAGTGCAGTGTCTGGTGCCGAGCAGAAACTCGAAATTCTGATTCTCCACAAATGGTAACTATTAAACCATTATTTATTGTGATGGCAAATACGGAATATGAAATGTTTTCCTTGTAAGCACAACGTATTTAATCTGGGTATTAAATTACTATCTTCAGGAGAGCCTCAGTGAAAATAAATAGCGGCGCTGGCCTCTAACGAAAACCAAGCCGTTGGTAATCCCATGAATGATATGTGTCTGGCGAGCAGTTCCAGAAGATTCCGGCCTAAAAATAACGACGAGCAACCAACCCTGGGCCAGATATGATCCACGGCTTCTATAAAGCTACAAATTCCATAGAAATTAAAAATGGAAAGCCACAAAGACTTCACTATTGCGACAACGCAAGTTAAAAATAGAAAGTTCAAAGGATGAAATAAACCACCCATCTTCCTACCCTGGGGGAAAAGACTTGAAAAGAGGGAGGGAAAGAAACAGGGGCACCATGCGATGTCTCTGGACTCTCTTCCTGCCTCCTTAATGATTCCTCTGCTCCCTTGCGACTTCTCTTCCTTGGACTCTTGACCTCAGAAGGCTTGGTCTCCAGCCACCCTGTTCTTCCTCTCGTTGTTTTTCTCCATAAAGTACGGTATGTGTATCTACACGCAGGCAGCTCCTAAGTGGTCGTGTCAGTTTAGATGCTGGAACTCCAGGCAAAAAATGTCCCCCATACAGCCCCCTTGCCTTGTTTTTCCCTGTAACTGCGAAATACTGAGTCACCCAACAAAGAGGAGGTTACAATTATCCTAAGCTTCCCAGGGACGGCCTAGCGTGTTTCTCCTGGGCTTCCTGGTCTACCTATATGCCCATGATCTCTTCCCCATTCAACCACTCATTCCCCATTGTCTGCCAAGCATTTACAACGTGCTCTCTCATCAGCAGATTTGATAATAAAAAGCCCCAGGAATCCCGTCTCCGGTGCAGCCCGTGTTTTTCTTGATGACCTGAAGTATCCACCCACCTAAGATAATGACTTTGGAGGGGCATCTGGTGGCATCTGCCTTTCATGTCACGTATCAGCCTATCGCCAGCTCTGACAATTTGCTTGCCTTTTCCATCCCACCCTCCTTAATATCACGTGCCAAATACATTTGGGGTTATATGATGAGTTGACTAGCTTAATGGTGTCTTAAAGCACCGTGTTAAGTGGTGCTTACCTTCTAGGCAATTAAAAAATATCCTCTTCCCTG
>CAUYQG010183592.1:0-12412 GCA_963574415.1 Tarsius wallacei
AAAAAAAAAAAAGAAGCCGGGCTTGGTGGCTCAGTCTGTAATCCCGCACTTTTGGGAGGCTGAGGTGAATGGATTGCCTGAGCCCGTGGGTTCGAGACCCGCCTGGGCAAGCAAGACCTCATCTCTACAATAAATCAAAAAATTAGCCGGGCGTGGTAGAGCGCGCCTGTAGTTCCAGCTACTTGGAAGGCTGAGGCGGAAGGATCTGGGCGACAGAGTGAGACTCCAACTCAAAAAAAAAAAAAAAAAAGAAGTTGCACTGTGACTACAATGTTGCTAGGCCAGAGGAATTTTTCAGCTCCATCTTATCTTTATGGGACCACCATCTTGCATGTGTTTCATAGTGGACAAAAATGTCATTATAGGGCACATGACTGTATATACTCTGCCAAGCTTTTCACTTTTTTTTTAGCATTATAAAAAGTAACTCCCCTCCCCTGCCACTCCAGCTCAGAATAGTTCAGTGCCAATTGCTTCTAAATTGTTTTCTCTCTCTGTGCAAGACAAACCAGGGTCCACTGGGACCACAGTGGATTTTAGAAATGCCAGTTTACAGACCTGGGCAAAGACCCCCCCAAGCAGGGAATATGTCTTAGATTGAAAATGATCACAGTCACTGCTATGTTCTTTCTTGCTTTGATTCCTTAATTACTAGACACTTCCCCTGTGCCAGATACTAAGGATTAAAAAAAAAATCCTGCCTTCATAGTATTTTGGTGAAATTGAGAGAGACGTGCTTAAAGTCAGCTACCTTTTCTTAGATGTTTTATGTTCTGTGAAAGATAGAGGACATTGAGGCACCACAGCTGAGGAATGATGACTAATTCTTCTTGGGAGATTAAAAAGTGCTTCCAACCAGAAGTGATAATTTTTAAATACTTGGAAAATTTCACTAATGAGAGTACTATCATGTGCTATGAACATATGCCGGGTGTTTTTTATACATTCCCTCTTATAATCTTTGTAAGAACAGGAATTATTATCTTCCCCATTTTACAGATAGACAAACTGAGGCTACCACAGCTACCGCAGCCTTGACCTGCTGGGCTCAGATAATCCTTCACCTCAGCCTTCTAAGAAGGTGGAACTACAGGCATGCACCACCATGCCCAGTTAATTTTTTGATTTATTGTAGAGATGAGGTCTTGCCAAGTTGCCCAGGCTGGTCTTGAACCTTTGTACTCAGGCAATCCTCTTGTCTCTGCCTCCCAAAATGTTGTGATTACAGGTGTGAACCACCATGCCCAGCCTAGTTTCTTATCTTTGTATCACTTGATCAAATAGGTCAGGGATGGGTGCCTGATTAGTCATGCTGGGTCATCCAAAGACAGAGACAGGATGAATCCCCTCCCTTTGGCTTCCCCAGGTGGTAAAATGGCTCCACCATTGCCACCTCAAAGAAGGAATTCACATACACATAGGAAGGAGGGCTGGGTGCAGGACAACCAAAAACAAAAAACAAAAAAGAGAGCGAGAGAGAGACAAATATCAATCACAATATCCTAACGAGTCAAGCTGTATTGAGCACTTGGTATGGAATCTTCACAATAATCCAGAGAAGCGATGATTATTATTACCATTTTGTAAATTAAAAATTAGGCATCCATCTAAAGAACACATTGTTGGCGAGCAACAGATCTAGTTTTCAAGCTCAGGTTCATGGATTTCAAAGCCCGTCCTATTTAAAAATGGGACCCGCTGGGCTCGGTGGCTCAGCCTGTAATCCCGCGCTTTGGGAGGCCAAGGTGAGTGGATTGCCTGAGCCCGCGGGTTTAAGACCCACCTGGGCAACTTGGCGAGACCTCATCTCTACATTAAATCAAAAATCAGCCGGGCATGGTAGCGCGTGCCTGTAATTCCAGCTACTTGGAAGGCTAAGGCAGAAGGATCGCTGGAGCCCAGCAGGTCAAGGCTGCGGTGATCGGGAGCGGCCACTGCACTCCAGCCTGGGCGACAGAGTGAGACTCCAACTCAAAAAATAAAAAAAATAAAAAAATAAAAATGGGACCCAATCTTCCCATTTTATTTTATCTAGATTTAACATCAAGTATATCTGCCTCACTAGGTTCACAGTCAAGAGATTTGAGGGCTTGACATTGAGCTATTCAAAGCCATTCAACACTGAACATAGTTCTTGTAGCCAGCAGACAAGGTGAACACTTGATAGTTATTCTTTCAATGATCAGATATTCATTCACATAATGCTTATTGAGTTTGATGATGGGACAGGCATCGAGCTAAATGTGACCCATGAATAAGACATGGTACTCTTCTCAGAGAACACTGCCTGGCAGGGGCGATAGATGTGTAAACATTTTAATCACAACGTGTTGTGTTAGGTGCAACACTAGAAGTATGCGCAGAAGAATATACAAGAAGCAGTGCTGAGCAAGCAGCTGCTAACGGTGTCAGAATGGCTTGGGTTCTGCTGAGTAACAAATAAGCCCCCAAATCAACCAAGAGGTACTTTTCACTCCTGCTAAATGACCACTACACATCTTCTGTATTTCATTGTTCAGCCAGGTCCCAGGATGCTGGAGCAACCTCTCTCTTGAACATGAACTGGCTCATCTAAGAGAGAAAAAAAGCACAGCAAATCATGCCCGACTCACATACTATCTGTTCAGGAACAACATCTGATATTTCTGCTTGTAGTTTACCAGCCAAAGCAAGTCACATGGTCAAACCTGACACCAACAGGCCAGGAAAAGAATAAAAATCTTCCCCCAGGAAAAGACAGTGAGTGTTTGTAAACAAGAATGTAATCTACCACACTGGCCATCTGGGATAGGGGAGCAATAAGAAAGCTTCCCCAGCCGGGAGAACTGTGAAGTGGCTGGGTGGAAGGTGGACTCTGGAGTCATCCTGGGTTCGAATCCCCTTTCCACCACTTACTCGATGACCACTGGAAAATTACCAAAACTACTAAGCCTTCTACAGTAAATGAAGAATGAAGATAGTACCTAACTCCCGGGGTTACTGTAGAGAATAAATGAAACAAACATCTAGCACAGTGCCTATTGTATATAGTAAGTTCTCGAATGTTGACAATTATTAACACAGAGAGCTAATATCTGAGTTGAACTTTGAAAACTGAGTTTAAGTTTGCCATGCGAGTAGGATTAGGAAAAGAAGGCAGGATTCTAATTTTCCGGGCAGAAGTACGAGAATGGGCAAAGGATTGTCATCTGTCCCAGCAACAAGAATTGGGTCACTATTTCTTGGATGGGGTTAAAATGGGAAGAAGGGAGTGTCCAGAGACGAGGGTGGGGAAGGAAACAGGACCCAGGTCCCGAAGGACTTGCCAATCATGTTTAGAAGCTTAGACTTCCTTCTGTGGGCAAAGGAGACCCAGTGAAGACTTTTAATCTGGGGACAGATGGAAAGAGATAGTATCATCATCGTGGAAAATGGCCAGAGGCAGAGATAGGGACTGGTGAAGGCAGAAGATAATAATCTAAGGGAGAGGTGGTAAGTGTTGTCAACAAGGTGGGGACAGTAGAAACTGAGAGGGTCAGACAGGTGGGAGGGAGTATGCGAGAAGTGTGTAAGAGCTTTTTCCACTGCTGGAGTTCCAAACCCAGAACATCACTAGGCGATGTAAAAGGAGTTGTTAAATAAATGCCTTAACAGGACTCAAGCTGTGACTGGCTTTAGAAAGGGTGGGAGAATGCCTGTTGGGGTATCCCTTCTCTCAGTGTTTTCCAGACTTCTCTAATTATCGGAGTCACCCAGGGTACTCACCAAATATACAGATTCCTAACCAACAACCCTCCCCCAGTTCCTTAATCTTGGGAGGGACCTTGAAATCTCTATTTAAATAAAAAAACAACAACAAACTATTAATTAGTGGTGAGAAACTGATCATTCATTTCACAAATCCTGCTAAATTGATTAAACTATTGTTGGTCAAAACAGATAAGGATGCTGGGTAGGACACTGAGGTACCAGGATGCAATCCGGGCTTGTTTAATTCATTCTTTGGTGCTGTTTAGACACGTTTCTGGGCACTCATATTCATAAACAGAGGATGTACACTATGGTTAGTTGTGTCATTTTAAGAAAATAAATGTCTATATTATAAGCCACATGGCTCCCATCTGTTATTGTGACCCCTGAATAATACACAGATCCTTCTAGAAGTTCAACACCATCAGGACCAAGCTTTTGGGCTGATCAGAAGGGCAGTGGCAAAACCTTTAGAATGTTAGAGTCTGCAGACCAGTGCTGATCTGGGCAGTTCTCATAACTGACCCATGATCGGTAAGAACAAAAATGGAAAGTAATTCTTTAGAAACTGTAATAGAAACCTCCTAGGTACTCTTGACATCTTGGGCCTGTTGATTGCTGTGTCAGCTGTCCTGAATATTGTAGAATGTTTAGCAGCATCTCTGGTGTCTACCCACTCGATGCTAGTAGCACTCTTCTTCCAGTATTGCCAATGAAGAATGTCATTGCCAAATGTTCCCACAGGACAAAATGTCTCAGAGGAGAACCACTGCTTAAATCAATTTGATAGAGTAATTTTATGTCTGTCAAATCTAATCATATAAAAATAAAATTGCAGTTTGCATTGTGTATATCTTTTCATCTCATTTTTTAGCAATTGGGTATTATCATATTTTGCTATTAATTTGCAACAGTTTTTTAAATGGCCCTTCCATACACATAGCTTGAAACACAATGGTACTGGCCACTGTAAAATACTGACATGGCCTTTAGAAGAAAAGGTCAACCTTGGACTATCCATCATCCCTCTGCCATAGTCAATATCACAGGATGACTTATTAAGAAATAAACTAGCCTTTATTATTTATGATTTTGCTCCTGTAGCCTATCATAAAAAATCTCTAACATTCTCGCCACTACTACAAAGAAAGAAGAAGCCAGCACCAGGTTTTCCATCCTTCAGTGAAAGTAAGTAATTCTTTTGTGTTTCCCAGGAGAGATGACAATTTACTGGGTAGCGAGTGGGCCAACCTAGAGACAAACTCTCGAAATCTGTTTATGACAGAGAGGCCTAGGTGAGAGGTCATAGAGTGTCCAACCACAGGTTAAATGTAGTCTACAGACAGATTTCTTCTGGCTCCTACATTGATTTTTTTTCAAAATCAATTACTAAACTACTTATAAAAATCTCAATTCCCAGCTTCTCTTGAAAAATCAGAAACTTTCGGTGACATGGGTCCCCCCTTCTCTCACAATGTTAATCAGCAGACACAAAAAAGCAGCCATCATCCTCAGTCCCCTTGTGCTGTCCCTTGAGAGCCCACTTTCCAGGCCATTTAGGCAAGTGAGTCGGCAGTCCCTGACTAAGCTTACTGTGCAAATCGTCTGGATGATAGGAGAAATGAAAGAGACAGAGGATTCGAAGGTAGAATAAGGTAAGGCCAGGGACTCTCCCAACCTAAGGCAGGGCAGATCAGAGACTCAACTGCTTGCAGTTACCACGTAGTTTGGGTCCTGGGACTCCTGGGAGGTAGGACAGTTTCAGATGGAACTGACAATGTGGGCAACTCCATAGGTGGGCACAGACTGTCTGAGCCTGATCTTCCTGACTATTCCACTGCAGGTTGACCCATGATGCTAGTCAGTCTGGACAGCGATGGCCCTCCCCAGCTGGTGTGCAGGACGAATTACTTGGCCTTGTAAGACTCAAGAGAACCCCTAAATTCCATTGCTAGAGAATGTCTAACCAACCTAGCAAGTAAGCACTCAAACCGAACTTAATGGACCTTAGAAAAAATACGAAACTGTGACATTGATTGCACTGTGAGTGCCGAGGAGCCTTCACCATCTGTTAGGAGAATACTTCGTATCTACTGTGTGCAGGCTCTCAGGCTAAAAAGACAGATTGGGCAAATCAGTGCTCCTCGCCCTGCCATGCTCTCCGCTGAGGCGTGGAGACAGCTATGTAAAAAAAATAATTAGGACACGTTTGGCAAGTGCTGTTTCAGAGGGTGAACCAAACCCTGGAAGAACCAAAGCATGAGTCTCTGCTTGGAGAAATTGGGCCTTTCTAGAGATGACATCTCAGCTAGGCTTAAAAGATTAGGTTGCGTTTACTAGGTGAAGAAAAAATAATGATAAGGCATTGCGGCCAAAGACATCAGCTTGTGCAAATGGAGAATGCTGGAAGCTCACTGAAATGAGCAGCAGTTTCATTTGGCAAGAACAGAAGGGGGAGGAAACAGAGTGGTAGGGGCCTGAGAAAGGGCTTGGGCTCAGGTCACATCCTCAAATCAAGGTGAATTAAGTTCATAGGTTGCTTATCAACTCAACAATGGGACGCTCTTATCAACGTTGTTTTTTGGAGGTGACATCTGGTGGCATATTAAAGACAGACCGAACAAGAAGAATGGGCACCAGACCAACCAGCTCTGGAGCTATTTTCAAACCTGAGCTAAGGCAGTGGCAGTGGTGAGACGTGAAGGAGACATTCTCTAGAAAGTTCAACATTTGCATTAAATGTGGAGGTGGAGGCAAGAACAGAGTTTGGGTAAACAGAGTGGTGGGGACCCAAGAACGAACTTGAGACTGTGTCCTCAAGTCAAGGTGACTTGAGCTTGTTGGCTGAGCTTGTAGATTCAACAGTGGTGTGGTCTTATCAACTTTGTTTCTTTGGCGGTGACATCTGGTGGCATATTAAAGGTAGACTGGGCAAGAACAGGAGCCAGACCAGCTAGCTCTGAAGCTGTTTGCAAACTTGAACTAAGGCAGTGACAATAGTGAGGCACGAGGGAGGCATTCTCCAGAAAGTTCAAGACTTGCATGAAATGTGGAGCTGACTCAGTTTTCTGACTTGAGGAGACTGGGTGGATGATGACACTATCAACAGAGTTTAAAAAAAATTAAGAGCAAAAATCATGTTTGGGGAGATATATAGATACTGGCTTGTTTGGGACAAGTTTGAAAAAACTGTGGGAACTTCAAATAGATGTATCCAAATGATGCTTAAAAATAGGGGACTAGAGTTTAAAAGACCAAGAGAGTGAGAAAGATATTAGGACAGAGATTTCATACATGATTGATGAAACTGCATGAAAGACTGAAATTGCCAGAAAAACAAAACGAAGATCCAGGACAGGGTCTTAGGAAACCCTAGTATGTAAGGAACAGACACAGGAGCGGATTTAGCAGCAGGAGAAAGAAAGGACAGAGAAATGGGAATGTGAAGACTAGGGCAGCAGAGGCCAGTAGAGAAGGGAGTTTCAAGAAGTGGTCAACTCTGGTGCCCTGCAGAGAACATGCAGAAAAATACCCATGGGATTTTGTAGTTAGGAGGCCTTCAGAGACCTTAGCTGGAGCCATATTAAAGGGGGGGAGGGAGGAGATTGGCAGCCAAAAGCCAGAATGTAGTGGACTGAGGAGCGAACTCAGGGTTTGTGGAAGTGGAGATGCAAAGGTGGACTATTAATTCAAAAAGGTTGATGTTCAAACAAAGACAGGAGTGAGGCTAGAGGCTTGAATTAAGCTACCATTGTGATATTTCAACACGGTCTTATTTTTTATCCTCGATACATCTTGAACATAGATGTAATGAGAGAAGAGCCCAGTGGAAAAGAGAGAGGCCAAAAATTCCAGATCATGCTCTAAGGGGCTGTTTGTTATCTGGGAGTGAGGAGAAGACCACAAGCCCTGTTTTTAGGAAGGATGGGAGGGAAATTGACTTGAGGAAATGTCTTATGGGAAGCCTGGTGTTTTCAAGGTGTGGCCATGGGGTGCAGGAGCGCACCCTCACCCTAATACTCAGGAATTCCCAGCAGGCTCATGGAGCCCTCTCCAGGGCTGCCCTAGTCTTCACATTCCCATTTATCTGTCTTTTCTTTCTCCTGTTGCGGAATCCTCTCCTGTGTCTGTCTTTTACATATGGGGGTTCCCTAAGGCCCTGTCCTGGCTCTTGGTGTTGTCTTTCTGGCAATTTCAGCCTTTCATGTGGCTTCATCGATCATTTATGAAATCTCTGTCTTGATATCTTTCTTACTCTCTTGCTCTTTGAATCAGAATCTCTAGGAAATGGGCCCCAGGACCTGCATTTGAGGCCAGCACCCCAGAAGGCCGCCATGTGAGAAACGACACAGTAATAGTGAAAGGAGGAGACTCTGATGCCAAGCTGCCAGGGCTCAGTTTTCATGTCTGCCACAAACAAAGCGTATGATCTTGGGAAATTTACTAAATCTCTCTGTACCTCGGTTTCCTCCTCTGAAAAATGGGGATGATAGTACCTACGCCAAAGGAGTATCGTTGAAGCATAAATGAATTAGTGTACATAAAATAGGTAACAGTACCTGGCAAATAGTAAAGGCACAAGAAATGTGACACATTTTTTTAATTCCGCATCTTCTGGTCGTAATGGTTCTCAGTTTATAGTATGCCCACAAATCACTTGGGAAAGCTTGTTGTTTCTTTTCTGTCACCCAGGCTAGAGTGCAGTTGCACACTCATGGCCACCCCAGCGTCAACCTGCTGGGCTCTGACGACCCTTCTGCCTCAGCCTTCCAAGTAGCTGGGATGACAAGCGTCTGCTACCATGCCCGGCTAATTTTTGATTTATTGTAGAGAGGAGGGCTTGCCAAGTTGCCCCGGTTGGTCTCAAACCCACGGTTCAGGCAATCCACTCGCTTCAGCCTCCCAAAGGGCTGGGATTACAGGCTGAGCCACCCAGCCCAGCCAGGAAAGCTTATTAAAACTCCAGATTCCACTGCTGAAACTCTAGCAATTCTGTCAGAGATGGTCTGCGGTGGGCCCCAAAACTGTATTTTAAACAAGCCCATCCTCTCCCCCAGGTAATTCCGGGGTGAGGGACCACAGGACAGCACTTCTAGAATCGCAACTCTGTAGGATTCTACCCTCCAAGCTGGCTGTGCCCTTATCCCCAGCTCTGCCTGCTCATGGGAGGTCATCGTGAGATGGTCCCCAGACCTAAGGCCTCAGGAGAGTGTGCAGAGAGAAGAGAAAGGACTGCCGATGAGAGCTCATTGTGAAGATTTTTTTAAAACAACTTTTACTTTGAAAAACCCTTGACTTGGAAAGTACGTTCACCCAAATTAGTCATTTGTCAGGCTTAATTGCTACTGGTGTTTTATTTGGGGGAAGGCAATTTGAAAAGAGATACACGTGTATACATAGGAACTAACTTTCAGAGACATACTGCAATTTTTCTGGTGTATTTATAGCACAGTCATTACCCGGTGTGTTGGTTTCAAATCTGGCAGTAACAAAAAACAAGAGCAATAAAACCTAAAATGCAAATGGGCCCAGTCAACCAAATGTGGTTCTAAAATTTCAACTTGAGTATTCAGCACAAGGGGTGGTTATTTACATAAATAAAAATAATGGGGGGAAAAAATGACTGGAGGTAGAATTAGATTTCTCCTGGCAACTCTACGTAAAGAAGGGTAATTGAACAGGAGAAGTCAGGTGTTGGCTTCCTGCATGCAATGCTGGTGAGTCTCACTGGTGTGATGTTTTTTTCTGGGCAACTTTTAGTTAACTTACCATGAGTGTGAATTTCAACTGGGTCAGGACACAGTTCCTATGTGGTGTGAGGGGTGTCCTGGGGCCTCCTGGTGAGAAAAAGCAATGGCCAACAGTGTCAGCTTCTGTTCACCAGCCCAGAACAGAGTCATCTTAATGTATCAGGGTTCCTGTATGGTTTTAAAAAAAAAAATTGAGCTTCGTTGCTTAACAGGCTTCTAGAATCACTGACCTGAAGTTTCAAACGGGCTGTCTGAAGTGATAACTGATCCACACAGGTACTTTCTCTGAGCTGCATAGTGTTTTTAAAATTCTAAATAGTTGCCAGATTTTTTTTTTCTCCCCTTAATTGGATGAGTTCACATTAAATTCAGATTTCAAGCTCTTGAAAAAATAGTGTTGTAACCTATATTTCTGCATAATTACAAGGAGCAGTTGCTCCCTTGGTATAGGGACTGTATTTTTGGCATTACTCTCTGTGCCTCAGTTCCTCATCTGAAAAATGGGGATAGTATTATGCCTCTCTCATAGAGTTATTGTGATAAAGAAGTTGATGTATGGAAAACACTGAATGCCTGGCATTTAATAAGTGCCACAGACTCTGCCCAGCCCAGTTTATTAAAATTTTTGTCAGGCAGGCATTTGCATTTCTGACCCTTGCTGTAATCCATGCAAAAGTTTAAAAGTAGATACCAAAAAAGAAAATACAAGCCGGGCTCAGTGGCTCAGCCTGTAATCCCAGCGCTTTGGGAGGCTGAGTGAGTGGATTGCCTGAGCCTGCGGGTTCGAGACCTGCCTGGGTAATGTGGCAAGACCTCATCTCTACAATAAATCAAAAAAATTAGCCGGGCGTGGTAGCGCGTGCCTGTAGTCCCAGCTACTTGGAAGGCTGAGGCGGAAGGATCCAGGAGCCCAGCAGGTCAAGGCTGCAGTGGCCGGGAGTGGCCACTGCACTCCAGTCTGGGTGACAGAGACTCCAACTCAAAAAAAGAAAAGAAAGAAAAAAAAAGTAAATATAAAAGTTTCTGGAAAGCAGCAGAGGTTGTAGGCTCTTTGGCATCTTCCTGCCAAAAAAGAGCTGGCCCTAGGAAATTTAAAATCTGAGGAGGAGCAGGAACACTCTTCTCAGGAAAAAAGAGTGAGGGAACAAATCTGTAATGCATTACAAACCTCAAAACAATTCCTTTGTTACACTTCGTAGGGTAAGTTTTTAGCTTTGGGATTTTCCCTTTCATTTATTCTCTATCTTTTCTTCTATGGTTATGAGTAGTGAAAATCCTTAGAAACCTAACAAAAGACCTTAGAAACCCTCAGATAATCGTGGATGTTTTTGAGAGGAAATAAACTAAAAGTTTAAGACAAGACTGAACTCCTGAAAAACTCCTAGTCAGAACAGTCATGTGGCATCCATCATGTGAAGCACCAGTGGGGTGACGTTCTACTTGTTGCCAAGGATTGTCCCGTCTTACTGTGCTGGGTATTTTCCACCAGTCTTCTTAGATCCACCTTCCACTCTTCTCCTCGTGCTCTGGGTCCTGGAGGCTGGCCTGCATGGGCTGTCTACTGGGCTTCCCAGCGCTCCGGTGTCCTGCTGGATTCAGCTCAGGAAGGGCACTGGTGGGAGATTGGAGAGAGGATAATAGGCTAGTTTGTGTGTTTCCACTGTACTTCCCCACTTCCCTGCAGCGTGCCTGTGCCCCCCTGCAGATGAGATGACCCAGGGCTCCCATAGGTAGCCCTCTCCAAGTAGCAGCCTTCCCTGGGTTCCAGAAACTGCTCTTCTCCCCATCACCCCATGTTGCTCCTACAGGCAAGTCAAGGGAGGGCAAAGGACCCCCACTGTTGCCAGACCAAGGAGACCAAGCCATTCTTCAATGGTTTCCCTAAAGCTAGCTGGCACCTCTGAGAACAATCCCTTAATTAAACTCTGGAGGAGTGTTTCAATTTTAAGGTGGTGATGGTTTCCTTCCAGGATTCTGACTGATAAGTGAATCACTTCATAACATCCCTGATCACTTATATCCTGCTGGTGTTTAAGAACAGAGCCTTCAAAACTCTCTGAGTCAAGGCTTTGTGAGTCAATGTTCGGATTTGATCCCACGATTACAGGCCAAGCAGTGCTCAGGCATCTGTACTAGTAGATTAAGTAATGTGTAGATGGATACATTTAACGCTGATGAGTGGCAAAATTTTAGAAAGTAGTAATAAGAATCTCCACAAGCTTTTGTCTGCCATTACCCTGAAGTAATAAGAAAAAGAAATGTCTCACTGCGTCTTCTTCCCATACTGCCTTGGACCAAGAGTATGTCCTGGTCCTGCCCTAAGCCCCCGAACCGTGGAGCTCACATATTTGGGTTGTCAAATATAAGGGGAAATTTCTACAGAATAGAAAGTGAAGGGAAGGTCTGTGTAGAAAAAAATTAACTTGTTGGAGAAGGAGTGGAGTTGCCTTGTCCACGATGGTAGCCACCAGCCACCCGTGGCGATAGGGAGCAGTTGAAATGGGGCTGGTCTGAATTGAGATGGGCTGGACGTACAAAATACCACTGGATAGCAAAGAGTTACTACGAAAAATGCAAAATATCTCATGGGTAATGTTTTAAATATCAATTACATGTCAAAATTATAATCTTTTGAATATATTGGCTTATATGCAATACGGTCACTTTTTTTTCTTTTTGGAAAGCAATAGTGAGTTGGAATTGTTCTGGGCCCCTCTCCCGTAACCCACAGCTTTCTTGAATAACAGCAAAAGGGAGGGTGAGAACTTATTCTTGGCACGTAGCTTGGAGCCAGTCCTTTTTTGAGCCACACCTCTTGGCACATCCCACATATGAATGTCTTTCGTATGATGTGCCCAGGTGGAAAAGAGACTCTGTGTAGATTAGATGTCAGCCAAGGCCACCTGCCTTGGGGATGTACATAAAATTCTTTC
>CAUYQG010183595.1:0-16323 GCA_963574415.1 Tarsius wallacei
CGCCTGTAGTTCCAGCTACTTGGAAGGCTGAGGCGGACGGATCGCCGGAGCCCAGCAGGTCGAGGCTGCGGTGGCCGGGAGCGGCCACTGCACTCCAGTCTGGGCGACAGAGTGAGACTCCAACTCAAAAAAAAAAAAAAATGTAAAACATATGTCAACCAGTAGTAACAAAAGGCAAACCACAAACTGGGAAAACATATTTCAATTCCAGAGGGTTCCTGGACGGTGGGTTCCAAGTCAGGCTCGCAGATTCTCTCTGGGTCTGTTTGCTCGTGCATAAGAGGAAAGCACTGGACAAAATCCCTGTAAGCTCCCTCCATTTCTCTCCTGTTCTGTGAAGACACACATTCACAGGCAAAGTCCCATTCGTTATACACACACACACACACACACACACACACACACACACACACGTGTACACATAAAGGCTTGTGGATCTTCTCTGCATGTAGCAGCTTTGCTTCCCCATGAGACCAGCTCTTGGAAAGAGAGAGTCATAGGCCCTCTACCATCACTGCAATAGTTCTCAGAGTCCAGACCCTCTGTTTCCCACCAAAGGTGGGATGATGTCAGACAGGTCTGGCTGTGGATAAAAGAACAAGTAGGAACGAGCATTAAAAATACAGTTGTCTGAAAAATGATAAATTCTGTCACTGTACTGAGTTTAATTAAAAACTCAGTTTTTCATGAAGAAGATATAAAATGTTATAAATAAAGTACCGTCATCCTTCTGTATCTGTGGGTTCCACATCAGTTGATTCAACCAAACCTGGATTTAAAATATTAAAAAAAAAAAAAAAAAAGGAGGCCAGGTGCAGTGGCTCACATCTATAATCCCAGCGCTTTGGGAGGCCGAGGTGAGAAGATTGCCTGAGCCCACGGGTTCGAGACCAGCCTGGGCAACTTGGTGAGACCTCATCTCTATAATTAAAAAAAAAAAATTAGCCGGGCGTGTTGTCATGGTCCTGTAGTTCCAGCTACTTGGAAGGCTGAGGGGGAAGGATCGCCTGAGCCCAGCAAGTCGAGACTGTGTGTGTGGTGGTCGAGAGCATGCCACTGCCCTCCAGCCTGGGTGACAGGGTGAGACTCCAACTCAAAAAAAAGAAGAAAAATAGAAAGTAGATGTGTAGCTTATATGCAAACACTACACCATGTTATATCAGGGACTTGAGCATCCTCAGATTTTAGTATTCATGGGGGATCATGGGATCAAATCCCCCTCAAATACTGAAGTATGTCTATATTTAAAATGTTTAGGTCTAAAATCACAGATAATACTATCAAAGACTGAAAAATTGATGAAGAAGGCAGGGAAAAGTGTTAAAATTCTTTAATTCTTACAGGAACTCTGGGAGATAGGCAGGCAGCATGAGGAAACTGAGGCACAGGGGGGCAAGTGCCTGTGAGCAAAACAACCTGGAACTCAGACCTTCTAGCACAACTAAAGCATTTTAAGTTCATGTCCAGTCCATTTGAACTAAAATTATTTTTGAGCCCACCACCACCTACAATTGGCTAAAGGTGCCTTTGGGGAGCAGGAGAATGATGGGGAAGCCTGGACCTGCCCCTGTCTCTGAAAGCTGCCCGTGGGAAAACAGGGGTTAGCATTAAAGACGATGTGGACTAAAGAATCCACTGCACATCTTCATTCACTCCTTCATTCATTCACTCAACAAATACGTCTTGATCACCTAAACGCTAGTCACAGTTGTACACAGGCAGTTGATAAGATACAGTCCCTGCTCTCAAGTGGAGAAACACATAAAGAGGCAGAAGACCAACCGCATTGTGGTGCATGTATGTAACCCAGGGTGCTGGGAGGTAGGAGGTGGCCCAGTTTGGCTGGGGCTTTGAATGCAGGAGAGAAAGGATATTGAGAGGGAAGGCAGAAGAGAAGCCTGATGTGGGGGAGCACACCGAGGCTCTGGCCTGCACACTGCCTTGTGCAGCAAGAATCAACCGCAAGTTTTGTGAAACACCGGCTTCTGGGCCTCACCCCCTAGTTTCTGGATCAGGAGATCTGGGGTAGGGCCTGAGATTTTGCATGTCTAACAAGTTTCTGGGTGATGCTATGCTGCTGTTCTGAGGAGTTGGGACTTGATTGAGAGGATGCTGGGAAGTCATTGGAGGGCTCACGCTAGGAGGATGGTATGTTTAGATGGGCTACGGCCAGGCCTGGAGGAACTAAGAGGCTGTGTCTTGGAATAGACCAGATGAAAAGCCAGCAGTCCACCCTAGCTAGTTGTGGGCCGAGATACCTGGAAGATGGATGGTACTGGGCCAGGGGGACCTGAAGAGGGCACACAGAGGGTGAGAGGCGGGGTTCAGCATACCCCCACACCATCTTCCTAGGATGCCCACAGCCTCTGGCCCAGGCGGCAAGAACCTGGATGCTGAGCCTGGGGGTTCCACTCCTGAACCACATGGCTGTGCCTGACCACCCTTTTGGGATGTTTCAGGAGTCATTGTTAGGAACACTTAACTCTCAGGCTTCTTTTTCCACTCTTCTGAATAAGTAACATTTGAGCTGAGTACTTATTAATGGTGACATAATAGAGACTATGCCATTTAAATACTGGCATTATCAAAAGCTGGCCTGAGGAAGTCAGCTCCTTCTGTGAATGAGAAAGGGAATGAAGATGGTCTAGCAAAGTCTTCCAGAGACGTGAGAGCTTCCCCTTGCGGTGGTGCTTGGCAGGCACGTTTTGCTTTGGATGTTTCCGGGAAAGCTTTACTAAGTCTCCTAGGAAGCTCTGGCTGAACTTGAGGACCAGGATGTCGAGGCAGCTGTGTCTGCCTTCTGTGGCCCCGTGGCCCGCTCTTTCTAGCACTCTACCCTCCCTGTCTGCCCTGGCTACCCAGAATACTCTCCAAGGCCCTTGTGATGCCCTCACACCCATACACAGTCTGGTACAGTGCTCTGTGAATTTGACCTTCCTTATCCCTCTCTTCAAAGCCTTCATTCCTTTCCTCAGGGTCCTGCCCAGTGACCACTTGCTAAACAGATCTGGCAGGCGCGCCTGCATGGCTCAAACCAGTCCCCCACCCCCACCCCCTCATCCCCCCCATCCCCACCCCAGACAACAGGGTTGACATTTAAGGAGAGCTTTCACTCTGAAGGTGACCATCTGCTGACTCCCTCCCCAGGCAGGACTTAGGCATCAAGTCTCCCTTTCTGTTGGGAGCTTAGTGGCATTCATAGCGCAGTACCGAAGCCTTTGCTGGGAAATAGCTGTTATTCATCTTTCTCCAGTTCCATCTGCGTGTGGAATTTTTCCAAATGCACGCTCCTACCATTTAGTTGATTATGGAATGACAAGCCAGATTAGGCTGCTTATGGCCCGCCCCAGCTCTGGGATGAACACCTATAAGCTGTAAGTGGGCCCTGGTTGCTTTCTGTCAGCTGATTTTTAAAAAAATCAACCTAATGTTGCTTTTTGTCCTTCCACGTGTTCTGAATTAGATAGCACCCTGGGCTCGGCTCTTCAACTGCCAGGCTGTCCCTCTACTCGTAATCAAGGCTCCCCCCTCCCCAATCCCACTCCCTCTAAGCAAGGAGTCCTGTCTCCTGACTGACCGGCATCTCTTTAAACTGCTCTGTAAGTGCTGTGGGCGAGCAGTGACGGATTCAGAGCTCCTATAACCAGGCAACTCCCAGCAGAAGGAATTGGTGTTCCACGGACATTGTTAGCTTAATTAATGGATTCCATGTTGTAATTTATTATCAAACAGCAATTAAACAGAGATAAAATAGGCACCGAGGAGGGTAATTTCCTGTCTTGGAACATGTGTTTGTCAACAAGATGGAAACGGTTCCCGGTCACTCAGAGAGCCGGCTCGCTCTGAAGCGTCTGTTGCCTCGGTTTTGGCTGGGTACTAATTTGGATTAGACAAACATCCACTTCTTTTTGGAGCCTAAGTTGTATTTCAAAATAGAACGTCAGAGGCACAGCGGCAGCCTTTGGTGTCAGCTTGAACCCGTTTAGAGAAGGAGGTCTTGTCTAAGGAGGCCCAAAGACCCCCACCTTGGCGCCAGGCTGTTGCCTTCCTGGGTCCACGGCCAGGATGGGTCCCTAAGCTGGAGCAACCACAGGAAAACCCTGCAGCTGTGGCTGTCCCACGGGGGCATTGGCTTCCTCTGCCAGGCCCTTCCTGCTGCGTCTCTCCAGACAGCTGATCCACCTTCTCCAGCCACAGTTTCTGATTTCTCCCCAGAAGCAAAGGTGCTATCTGGAAGAGAGAAGGGGATGGGGCAGTGCTGTCCCCAGAGGCATGCCGTAGTATGTTCCCCAGTCCTTAACTCTCTGGATTGGCTCTGAACCTGCCCTCTCAGGCCCCTGCAGAAGATCTGCCACTCAGCTCCCCCTGGTGCCCAGAGTTCTGTGTTCCAGCCCCTGCCAAGGGACAGCTCTGAGTGCTCTGGGCCAGGGCTGGACTAAGAAAAGTAACAGAAACACCAATAAGACCCATCTCTGTTTTTGGTGACATGCTTAATCCTCACAACTGCCCTGCCTGGTAGATAGTAACACCCTCCCACCCTCTTTTTATTGTTAACGAGAAAACTGACACTCAAGTGGAACAATGCCAGTTGTCACATGGATATCCTATGACTCTTGATCTTGGAGACTGTCCTATGTTATCTGGTGAATTCTGGAGGATATCTCTCATTTCCTTGAGGCCCTGAGTGTTTCTAGCCCACAGGAAGGCATAGTGGAAAGGCTTGAAGTAAGCACAGAGGAATGGAACATGAGCACCAAGGGGCAGAAGCAGGGGGAAAATAACACAGATGACTGAGGCAGGTGCTTCAGGGTGGCCAGAAGAGACAGAGCGTTGAGAGCCCCAAGGGCCAGGGTGAAGGACAGGGTTCGCCCCTGAGTGAGAGGCTGGGGACCTCCCACCCAGCATCTCTGGTGTGGTCCATGGACATTGCGGACCGTCCAGGGACTTGCTGCAACCCCAGGCTTCTGTGTGGTCACAAGCATCGCCAGGTGCTTTTCCTTTTCAATTGAGAACTATCTATTGAGCATCGATTCTGGATGAGGCTATGTGTTAGATCTTAGAGGCAGTAAATGTATGTCCCTGTTTCCCCAAGACAGGCCCTGTTCAGGCCTAGTATTCCAAAATTGATTTTTTTTCAAATTTGTAATGCTTTCTCAGTTTTTTTATGTGGATTTTTTTTCATTTCTAAGGTAAAATTTACTCTTTATAATGTATATAGTATTGCCAGTTTTGATAAACACACATGATCAAGTAATTACACCATAATCAAAATATAAAGCAGATCTGCCATCCTCAAAATTCCTTTGAGCCCCTTTGCAGGCATCCCTCCCCTTACCCACACATACTTTTACACACATCAAATTTGGGAACCAGCTGAATGGGGAGTGTTCATGGGCATTGCCTTTGCCCTACACATGTACAAACCTAAAACCTCCGGATGTGGCTTCCTCCCAAGCTGAGGCTCACCGCCCTGGACAGCCCACACCATGGGCAGGGCATGACCAGCAAAGAGTTCCCAGCACAGTGGCCCTGGAGATTTCAAGGAACACTCTTTGAAAACAGCTGCTAGTGATAATGGGACGCTCTTAAGGCCAGGAGTGTGCCATGGAAAGGCATTGAGGGTGTCCGACCCTGTTGGAGGTCACCAGGCTCTGTTCCCAGGACCTTTCTGATTCGATGGGCTCAGGGGAGGGCATTAACGACCTCTCCTCTGTCTGTCCTCCCTGCCAGTACATCTTACTCTTCCTCTCCCTCCTTTTCTGAGAGGCTCACATTCCTTCCCTCAGTTAATTCATCACCAGAATGACAGATGAGAATTCTTTTATCCCATAATTAAATTTAATCTGATCTTGGACTCATTCTCTGATGGCTTCATCTTTTAAGCGATACATCATCCAAACACCTTGTCATTATGATGCATTGTGCCAATAAGGCACTAGTGCCCTGCTGCAGCGGCAGGGCTCCAATGAGCGATTAGCATGTAGAAGACACTCCTCGGCGCCGTCGGAAAACGCAGACGTAAATGACATCCAGCAGCCTCGTGACTTCCAAATGTGATCATGCAAAGTGCTGAGACTCGGGACAGAACCCTTGAGAGCACATGGAAGTTAACACCCAAGAAAAGATGGCTTTGCTCCAAAACACAGGCCTGAGATTCTGGGAATATGCCTTCTCCGTTTGGTAAGAAGCAACCCCGGTGATCCCTTTCCATCCATGGGCGTCTGATTCCTGGAAAGCAGCATCAGGTCAAAGCAGGGGAACTTTAGACCTGGTGGGAAAACAAGGCTGGGGGACTGAGGACAGGTATTTTCCATGCTGAGAACACCTACTGCAGGTATAAAAGAGAGAGGAGACAGAAAGCAGGAGGGAAAATGCAGAAGGTGGGTTACACATCTGAAATTCGACCCCATGGGGGTTCTGTGCCACCCATTTCCATTTTCCATTTTCGGTCTCTTATGCAATTTTTTTTAAAAAAACCCTCCCCCTGTATTCCAATGCAACACTTATAAATTTATTTCCCCTTCTTGCTGGTAGTGAGAATATGAAGAGCCCTTTTGTTGTTGTTGCTCCTGTGACTCATCTTCTCTGAAAATATTCAAAGCGTTTCTGATTCTATTACTTTGGGTTGTTAACACCTGCCTCCCGGGCCCTGCCTCCGTCAGCCCCATCAGCCTGCGTGTGCTTCCTTCTTACCCACCCTCTTCGCAGACTGCCATGTGGTGCAGGGGGACGGGCTTCCTGATTGCTGAGATTTTTCCGAGGCTTCGGGGAACCCAAGCCTCTTTCTCTGCCATCTGCTTGGCTTCCCTTTTCTATTTCCAGTCCCCAGTTCTCACTTTCTAATTATCCCTGACAAGTGGCTCTCACAGTCCACATACAGGGAACAGCAGTGCTTGATTTCCTAAATGGCATCCAGAAGTCAAGGCCACGTGTACAGGCACACCTTGTTTTTCTGAGCTTCACTTCATGGCACTTTGCAGATGTTGGGTTTTTCACAAATTAAGGGTTTGTGACACGTCTACGCTGAGCAAGTCCATCGGCACCATTTTGTCCACAGCAAGTGCTCTCTTTGTGTCTCTGTGTCACATTTTGGTAATTCTCACAGCATTTCAAACTTTGTCACTATTATTGTATTCGTTAAGATGATTAGTGGTCTTCAATGATACTATTGTAACTGTTTTAGGGCATCACCAACCACCCATATAAGATGACAAACCTAATCCATCAATGTGGTGTGCTGTCTGACTTTTCAACCAACTGGTCATTCCTTTCTCTCTCTCTCTCTCTCTCTCTCTCTCTCTCTCTCTCTCTGCACAACCCTATTTCCTGAGACACAATGATAGGCCAATTAGCAATTAACAATTCTGTAATGGCCTCTTAAGTGTTCAAGTGAAAGAGTCACTTGTCTCTCACTTGAAACCAAAAGCTAGAAATGATTGAGATTAGTGAGGAAAACATGTCAAAAGCCAAGACAGTCTGGAAGCTAGGCCTCTTGTGCCAAATAGTTTGCCAGATTTTGAGTGAATGCAAAGGAAAAGTTATTAAAGGAAGTTCAAAGTGCTACTCCACACAAGAATGATAAGAAAAACAGCCTGGTTGCTGATATGGAGAAAATTTTAGCGATCTGGATAGAGGATCAAATTAGCTATAACATGCCCTTAAGCCAAAGCCTAATCCAGAGCAAGGACCTGACTTTCTTCAATTCTGCGAAGGCTGAGAGAGGTAGGAGGCTACAGAATAAATGTGGATGCTAGGAGAAGTTGGTTCCTGAAGCTTAAGGTGCAAGGTGAGGCAGCAAGTGCTGATGGAGAAGCTGTAGCAAGTTATCCAAAAGATCTGATTGTCCAAAAGTCCAAATTATCCAAGTTATCCAAAATCCAAAGTTATCCAAAAATCCAAGTTATCCAAAAGTCACTGATGAAGATGGCTACACTAAACAACAGATTTCCAGTGTAGACAAAACAAACCTCTACTGGAAGAAGATATCATCTAGGACTTTCATAGCTAAAGAAGAGAAGTCAATGCCTGGCTTCAATGCTTCGAAGGACAGGCTGATTCTCTTGTTAGAGATGAATGCAGTCAGTGACTTCAAGTTGAAGCCAGTGCTCATTTACCATTCCAAAAATCCTAGAGCCCTTAAGAAGTATGCTAAGCTTACTCTGCCTGTGCTCTATTAATGGAACAACAAAACCTGGATGACAGCACATCTATTTACAGCATGGCTTACTGAATATTTTAAGCACACTGTTGTGATATACTGCTCAGAATTTTTTTTTCAAATGTTACTGTTCATTAACAATGCACCTGGTCTGATGGAGCTCTGATGGAGATATGCAAGGAGATTAATGTTGTTTTCATGCCTGCTAATACAACATCCATTCCACAGCCCATGGATCAAGAAGTAATTTCGACTTTCAAGTCTTATTAGTTAAGAAATACATTTTGTAAGGCTATAGCTGTCATAGACGGGGATTCTTCTGATGGGTCTGAGCCAAATAAATTGAAAATCTTCTAGAAAAGATTCACCTTTCTAGATGCTATTAAGAACATCTGTTATTAATAAGAGGAGATCAAAATATCTGCACTAGCAGGAGTTTGTAAGAAGTTGATTCTAACCTTTATGGATGACTTGGAGAGGTTCGAGACTTAAGCGAAGAAAGTAACTTCAGCAGTGGAAATAGCAAGAAAACTAGAATTAGAAGTGGAGCCTGAAGATGTGACTGAATTGCTACAGTCTCCTGATCAAACCTAGACAGATGAGGAGTTGCATCTTATGGATGAACACAGAAAGTGGTCTCTTGAAACAGAATGTACTCTGCTGTAAACATTGCTGAAATGATCACAGAACATTTAGAATATTGCATACACTTAGTTGATAAAGCTGTGGTAGCGTTGAAGAGGATTGACTCTAACTTTGACTCCTACTATGGGTAAATGCTAACAAACAGTAGTGCATGTCACAGAGATCTTCGGTGAAGGAAAGAATCAATCGACGTGGCAATCTTTGTTATTTTCTTATTTAAAGTAATTATCTCAGTATTCACCAGCCCGACTAGTCAGTAGCCGTCAACATTGAGGCAAGACCCTCTACCAGCCAAAAGAGTATGACTAGCTAAAGGCTCAGATATTATTAGCATTTTTGGCAATGATGTATTTTAAAATTAAGGTACGTAAATTTTTAAAATAAATAATGCGATTGCACACGTAACAGACTACAGTATAGTGTCAACATAGTTTTATATACATTGGAAAACCAAAAAAATGTGTGTGGGCCGGGCTCAGTGGCTTAGCCTGTAATCCCAACACTTTGGGAGGCCGAGGTAAGTGGATTATCTGAGCCCACAGGTTTGAGACCAGTTTGGGCAACTTGGGGAGACCTCGTCTCTACAATAAATAAAAAATTAGCCGGGTGTGGTAGCGCACGCCTGTAGTTCCAGCTACCTGCCCAGCAGGTCAACGCTGGGGTGGCCATGAGCTTGCCACTGCACTCCAGCCTGGGTGACAGAGTGAGACTCTGACTCAAAAAAAAAAAATATGTGTAACTTGCTTTATTGCAATATTCACTTTATTGAGTTGGTCTCAAACTAAACTTGCAATATCTCTGAGGTGTGCCTTTGTTTGATTTTGCCTAAGGAGGACTCATGGTTAAAGAGGAATTACTTTACTATTTTTTTCTTGCCAGAATTGATTGATGAGCTATTCTTTCCAGGAAATAACAATTACTATTGTAAATTGTTTTCCAGTAGGGATTCTGAGTTAAAAGTTTTGTATCCTCTTAGAAGTTTGACTGAATTCTCTCTAGATGCAAAAAGTGATTCAGGCAAGTTTTGTGTTCATGTTAGTCTTGAAATAAGGAACTCAGTGAACAATAAGGTTGTGGCCATATTGCCAGCTGAATCTTCCTACCTTGCTCAGAGATGTTAATTTCAACAGCCAAGTAAGTGAAAGTCATTGCTAATCACTTTCCTCTTTGCTAAAAGCACAACAGCATTACAGAGTTTGGAAAATACAAATTTAAGTCATCCATAATTCTACCACGCTACAACAACCACTATCATTACTGAGGCTTGCTTTCAGCTCTTTTCAAAGAAATATGCTGATTTCTGAGGCTCTTTTGATATCACTGAATTAATAAGAAACATCATCGCTGCTTCTGAAGGGCAAGAAGGGGGAAGGTGACGCCTCCTGATGAAAATGTATTTAGTGCCTTACACTGTGAGAATTAGTAGTGCAAGTACTGAAACCTCACAATACCCTCATCCCAGATCCTTTGCTTCAGAGAGTTTTGATTTCTCTTTGGAAGCAGTGGTATCTGTTGAATGATTTTTTAAAAAATAAATCTATTATTGGAAATTGAGAGGTTCCGAGAACATGGCCCATTGGAATCAAGGCTGGATCCTGAAGATGTTAGAGCTGGAGGTGATTAGGTTTTGATGCAGGCTGTCAGGGCATCAGGAGTCTGGGTTCCATTGGAGGAGGTTAGAGGAAGATCAAACACGAGCTTCAGAATATACTAGGCTGTCCTCATTTTACAACCTACCTTGCTCAGGAGCTGGGGGCTATGCAAAGTTCCATGTATGAGACAACTTGCTGGAATTTCACCCATAGGGGACCTCCGTGGGCGCCGTGTACACACTGACATTGGTTGTAGAAAGGTGTGAAGGCCTTCTTCAAGTTGCTTTGTGATGTAGTGGTGTCAGTGCCAGCCTCTTTGCTGGGAGTGCACAGTACTGCATTTTGTAGTCTCTTAGGACGTCCTTCTTGCAGGTTCAGAGGTTGAGTTTCACAGGTGATGGATCTGCTTCCTGTCAATTATCTTGGCTGCTTGATACTGTTCACAAAGACGGGGTTCGTGTCTCCAAAATTCCTGCAGAGCTTGAGTCAGGGTTTGGTTATGAACAGAAAAGGAGATTTCACCTTGGTGGACATATGGCCAATGAAAGGTCAACCCTAGCAACTCAAACACTTTATCATGTCAAGCTCTGTTGAGGATGTCATCAAATACACTGCCAAGGTGAGCCAGGAGCTGGCCAGAGCCAACCATGGCTCCTGAGGGTCTATGGTCCCTGCATCTTAATGAGACTGGCCATCAGCAAATATCACTTCACACACATCCTGCACCAAAGTTAATGATTCCATGGGAAGCTAAAAGGTATTTGCTTTCTGTGTGTTTTGTATCCAGCAAAAGTTTCAGATCACTCCATATGTCAACGTTATTCCTCAAACCTCAATAAGCGTGGCAAATAAAACATTTTTTATAAAAGAAAAGTTAGTGAGGAACACGGGTGGAAAGTCATCATTTTTTATTGGGCCACTAGAGACCAGAAATTATGCTAGGTGCTTTAAATGTATTATTTTACTTAACCATCTTAATGTTCCTGTGAGGCAGGTGTTTCATCTCTGCTTTACATATAAGGCTGTTGCGACTTGTTGAGATTAAATGACTTGTCCAAGTTCATAGGAGTAGCAGAGTCACATTTTCAAGACCTGAGTATTGAATTCTGGGGTCTCAGAGGTGTTATGGAAGAAGGGTCACAGCCAGTATGTGGTTCTCAGCATTCCCCTAGAGGGAGGCCATCTGGGTGTTGTGAGCTGAACCCTCCAGCACTGTGTCCTGCCACCCTCAGTGGCTCTGAAATGCAGCTGGTCTCCAGATGAAGGCAGTGGCTCTGCCTTCTTTCAGGATTTCCCAGAAGCTAGTTACCTGGACTGGGAAAGACATCATGAGCCCTGCGGTTTGCATAAGCAATGCATGCTGCCTGAAAAAGCCTCTGATACATCTTGCAGCAAAACAGATTTTCTTTGCTGCAAGATGTATCAGAGGCTTCATCGTGCATATACGGCCCCACAATCCCTGTTCCGGGAATATATCCAGAGGAGCTCAAATCACTCTATTAAAAAGATACCCGCGCACGCATGTTTACTGTAGCACTATTCACAATCACAAAGACATGAAACCAACCAGACTGCACATTGAAACTGAACTGGGCAAAGAAAATGTGCTACATATACACGATGAAATATTGCTCAGCCATAAGGAAGGACAAAATTATGGACTTTGCAGCAACTTGGATGGATTTAGAGCCTGTTACACTTAGTGATCTATCACAAAACAAAAGTCTGAGTACCACATGGACTCACTCATATGCAGACCCTGAACATTTATCATAATACTATAAGAAAGGGATCAGTAGTAGTGAGACACTGCCGAGGGAGGGAGGGGCACAACATCAATAAGGGTACCCAACTCTACTTGTACGATGACCATTTATGTACCTAACCCTGAATTGTACTCCACATCTTGAAAATAAAAATTAAATTAAATTAAATTAAAAAGAAGAAACCTGTTTAATTTGTTGAGTCCAGTAACTTTGTTTCCCAGATTTATTTAATGCAGAATCCTTTGTTTCACCTAGCACCTATAAATCTCCTTCGATGCTGGTGTTCTATGGAATCCACTTTGGGAACTGCTGGTCTACACGCTTCCTTTAGTTAGTTCTCATTAGCCCATTGGCTGACTCTTGAGTGAGGTCAAATGGATTTGTATGCCTGCTCCACTGCTAACTAGCTGTCACCTTGGGAAAGACACTGAAACTCCCTGAACTGTCACTGACGTTTTCTTCTCTGTAGCGTGAAGGTAATTATAGTTTCTATCACCCAGAGGTGTTGTGTCAGTGTAATAAGCTAATAAATGGGAAATACATAGACAAGTACTGTGGTGTATATATAAAAACGATGTCCACAGTGATGACAGTGAGGCCATGGTAAAGCTTCAGTCTTCCAGGAGAGATTCAGTTTGGTACCCAAGATCCTAACTTCTGAGGTAATACAAAAAACAGCACTGACCTGACACTAGCCTAGCTATGAAAACCTCGAATAGTTCATGACTTTTTGAGCACCTCAAGTTCTTAGAACTTATAATGGAAAGATTGGACTAGAGATGTCCAAGGTCCCTTTCAACTGTCAGTTTCTAGAAAACATGAACTTTTCAGCATTCAACTAGACATTCAACTTGGTTCAGTTCTCGAAGGAAATATTTGAGCAAGTTCCTTGGAAAGAAAGATGAAACTTAGAGACTCTACCATCCAGGACTTTATGGTTAATTAGGATGCTGTTAAAACAGCCAAGTGATTGGCTGGGTACAATCGCTGATTATTTTTTACATAGCAAATAAATATGGATAGGCTTTGTCTTAATTATCAACATTATGCAATTTTGTGACACAATTTTTCCTCCATTGAAAAATAGCTAGCTGATATTTAATGAGCACATATTATATGCCAGACACTCTTCTAAACACTGTATATGTACTAATTAATTGAATCTTCAGATCAACACTATATAATAGGTACAGATATGGTTTTCCTAGTGGACAACTCTGCATCAGATTTCAAAATATATAATATCCCAAAGTCTTGTGCTATGGTTTCATTTTTATCTTTCTTCATTAATTGCTTCCTTTATAAGACACCAAAATATCTGAATTTCAGGCATACATTTGTGCTTAATAACATCCTTCTCCCTGGAATTTCATAATACTTCACAAAAAATTCTTTTTCTTTCTTTCTTTTTGGTTGCATTATTTCTGACAGGACTCCCATTAGTCTCATTTTAAAGGTAGGAAAACCAAGTCTTCAGGACCAAAGAGGGTAGAACACAGAGTGTGAGTTTGGGAATGACCAAACATGAGGCGGAATCTACAGGCAGGAGGCAGGTAGTGCCCTACAGGGGCATTAAGAAGCTTGGGCTTTATGCCAGCTTCAACAGGAAGCCATTGGAAGGTTTTAATAAAAAGGTCGGGGCATGATCTGAGTTATTTTTAGGATCACTGGGATGTGCAGTTTGGAGAATTAGAGGGAAGTTGAGAGACTGGTGTGAGCTTGTCAAAAGTCAGTCCAGTAATGACAATAGGGCTAATGAGAGGTAGGCAAACTCAGAAGCTAATTGGAGTGAAATTATTAATATATTTACTATATTTAATGTTCACTGAGTGGAAGTGCATCATCACAAAGGTCTTTAACTTCATTGTCAAGTTGAGTAGGCTGAGGAGGAGGAGAAAAGGAAAAAGTTGGTCTTGTTGTCTCAGAGGAGGCAGAGGTGGAAAAAAATACCATGTATAAGAGGACCCACAGAATTCAAACTTGTGTTGATCAAGGGTCAACCATGTGTGTGTGTGTGTGCGTGTGTGTGTGTGTGTATGTGTGTTTATATACAAGGGGGTACCCCCCCAAATGGAATTATTTTTTTGGGGGGGTCCCTTTGTAGTGCAGACTTCCCCCACTAGGTAAGTGTTCTAGGAACCCACTGGCATCAGTGTAACAGCTAGCACTGTTGTAAGAGGCTGCGTTCAGCTTCAGTGAAATTTTTTTTGGAGATTCTTTGAACTCATTTGCCCATTTCATGAGGGGTGATTTACGAGCACACCTGCCCACACTGTGCTGTGTGTTCAGCAGTTTTTGACTTTGAGAACTTTTTTAAATCCAGGGAAACAAAAAGAAGAGGTTAAAAAAATGTGGAAGAGATTTTTTTTAAATGGCAGAAACACTAAAAGGCGTCAAAACTGACAAGCTCAAAAATTGTTTTGAGCAGAGGAAAAAGCATATCGATAGGTGTATTGCATTAAATAGAGAGTAGATTTTAGGTGACTGAAGTTTAAACATGGAAGAATAAATACACAATTGCAATAAATTCCATTTGGGGAGATTTCCCCATATATATATATACATATATATATGTATTTCCACATATATATATATGAAATAAGAATGAATGCGTGCATGAGTTGGTATATATACATATATTTTCTAGTCCTTTCAGAATCAATGAAACTCCAGCAGCAGTGAACATATCTAGTGCTGAGATTTTTTATGATTCCAGAGATGGGGTTGGGAAAATACAAGTTGAGCCTATAAAAAAAAAAACTTTTGGCATCAAAATAAAAGGAACTTCTATGTTAAAAAGATAGTGGCATGTTGAAAGAACACAGTAGCCATCCTGAAGGCATTCCTAATGGACAAAGCTGGAGCTGTTTGAACAACAAACACCCATATAATCTTAAAAATTCATAAATCCTTAGTGTTATAAATAAACGAGGAGACCAGGCACGGTGGCTCACACGTATAATCCTAGCCAAGATGAAAGGACTGCCTGAACCCACGGGTTTGAGACCAGCCTGGGTAACTCGGCGAGACCTCATCTCTATAATATATCAAAAAAATTAGCTGGGTGTGGTGGCACGTGCTTGTAGTTCCAGCTACTTGAAAGACTGAGGCAGAAGGATCGCCTGAGCCCAGCAGGTCAAGGCTGTGGTGACTGTGAGCGTGCCACTGCACTCCAGCCTGGGTGACAGAGACTCTGACTCAAAAAAAAAAAAAGCAAAAATAAAAATGAATAAATAGGTAAACAAGGGGAAAGGGACAGCTCTTTCTCTGAGTAGAAGTTCAGTGAGTAAATGTAGAAAGATGTAAAAATAGCACAGACAGTCCCTGTGTACACGTCACCCAGTCCATCCTGAAGTCCACATCTTATATAATCATGGTGTAATGATCAGTACCAGGAAATTAGTATTGGTACAATCCTATTACCTAGTCTACAGACCTCGTGGGCATTTTATCAGTTTTGGAAATTTAATCCCCAATGCAACAGTGGTGGGAGGTGGGCTTGATGAGTGGTGTCTAGGCCACGAAGGCAGAGTGAATGGATTACTGCCATTATCACTAATTTGGTTTTTTATAAAAGGGGGAGTTTGTCTCCCTCTCCCCCCACCATGTCCCTTTACTCTCCCAAGATCCCACATTGCATTGTGTTGTCCTGTTTCCCTAGTCTCCTCTTGTCTGGGACAGCTCCTCAGTCCTACCTGGTTTTTAATAGTTTTGACACTTTTGAATCACACTGAGCAATTATTTTGTAGTGTCCCTCCATTAGGATTTGTATAATGTTTTATCATGATTAGACTGAGATGGTTATGCATTTTTAGTAAGAAAACCACAGAGGTGATGCTGTGCCCTTGTCAGTGTATCCTACTGGAGACACAGGATGTTTTATCACTGGTGACATTAAAGGCAAAACTCAGCCGGGCTCGGTGGCTCAGCCTGTAATCCCGCGCCTTGGGAGGCTGAGGTGAATGGATTGCCTGAGCCCGCAGGTTCGAGACCCGCCTGGGCAACTTGGCGAGACCTCATCTCTACAATAAATCAAAAATTTAGCCGGGCGTGGTAGGGCACGCCTGTAGTTCCATCTACTTGGAAGGCTGAGGCGGAAGGATCACCGGAGCCCAGCAGGTCGAGGCTGCGGTGGCTGGGAGCGGCCACTGCACTCCAGTCT
>CAUYQG010183597.1:0-10281 GCA_963574415.1 Tarsius wallacei
TTAAAAGTAATAAGTATCAGCCGGGCTCGGTGGCTCAGCCTGTAATCCCGCGCCTTGGGAGGCTGAGGTGAGTGAATTGCCTGAGCCCGCGGGTTCGAGACCCACCTGGGCAGGCGAAACCTCATCTCTACAATAAATCAAAAAAATTAGCTGGGTGTGGTAGCACACGCCTGTAGTTCTGGCTACTCGGAAGGCTGAGGTGGAAGGATCGCCGGAGCCCAGCAGGTCGAGGCTGCTGTGGCCCGAAGCAGCCGCTGCACTCCAGTCTGGGCGACAGGGTGAGACGCCAACTCAAAAAAAAAAAGACAAAAAAAAAAAATTAATAAGTATCTTTTCTTATGTATTGTTCCGATTTCGAAAAATTAAGTTTCATTTAAAAAATTCTGATTCAATTTTACTACTCAGACACATGATTACTTCCAGATCAGAAAGTAATTATTAGCAGCTCTGAATATACATGTGGGTATTCTTGCTTTATCTTCATTTGAGCAAAATTTCCTTGAGTGGAAGAGACTGAGCTTTTTTAAATAGCATAAAAATGACACCTTCTCCATACGACTCAATTTTATAACTGAACTCCTCAGATGAAACTAAAAACAACAAGAATGATTTTCACATGGCTAAAACTCAGCATAAGGGTTTCTCTTGCTAACGCCCTCAGAGAACTGCTGTGGAAAATAACTAAACTGGTTTCTGACAGTGTTTTTATCTATAAGACAGCATATAAACGACCGTGTTTTCATTACTGCTAATAATAAAAATATGGGTGTCTAAAGATTTATATTCTGGAAAAACATGAGAGCTTGACAAAACTTTTAAAAGCAGGGGGCACAAAAATGTGCTAATCACAGAAATCTATTTTTTTATATTCATGAAACAAGAATCCCATGTATGATGAGGGGTTTCGTCTTCTCCCCTAGTGATGCTCCAGGGAGAAAGTCAAATAAGAAAAAAAAGAAAAGAAAATAGAGCAAAGCAAATATACCAAGGAAAGAGTGAATTTAGATAAATTCTTAATTAGCTGATCCATGAGGTCTCTACTTGCCAGCACCATCCCCCACCCCCCCTCCCGTGGGTCAGTCAGTAAATAACATAGTTGAGAGAGTTTGTATAAACAGTGTATTGGCGCCAGGAAAAGGTAAGATTAGAATAAACTCCCAACACAGGTTTGGCAGCCTCACTGAAGTGAGTTCTCTGCAGTGAGGTGATGTACAAGAGACTCTGTGTAAGATAGTTTATCCTTTGCATTTGCTGTTTATAGGCGGGAAATATAAGAACTGTAGTATCCACACAGAAACCCATTTCAGTTTGTCACTCTTGTCACACAGCTATTCCTAGGTTTTGCCCTTTTTTCCTCTTCCCACATGGAAACAGAAGGTTGAACTGTAAAGGTAGGCTAGTGAGAGTTGTTTGCTTCTTGCTGTTGGGAGAAGGAGGGGACCTTGGTGAAAGGTTCTGGGGTTCCCAGCAAGCCCTATCTGCTAATAAACAGGGGGCATTTACAGGGTCAGACTCCTTGTAGGAGGCTGGTCATGAATCTCAGTAGTAATTCTTCAGAGGAATTCATCTCTTCAGGAAGACACAATTTCCTTCAGAGCAGGCAGCTCCCAGATAGTGAGTGACTATTTTTCTTTTTAAAAGGACAATCGAAACCCATCTTTCCTTCCTAACTCTCCCACCTTACAACCAGAGTCCCCATGCTGCCTGATACCTGCCTACATCAAATTCATTTCTAGTCTTTCATCTTCTAGATTAAATTCAACCCCCCCTCCAAAGCAAGAGGGTGCATCTTTTATATGTTCAAATTTGCTGGTACTTATAAGCCATATCATCAACTTTCTGAACGTGGATTTGATTAGGCCCCATGAATGCCAATACTGGCAGTGCTTTGTTGTGAGAGCACACGTCAGCATCAGGCCTTTGCTAACTCCCTGGCATTTAAGGCATTTAGGTTTCTGTTTCCTCGGCCTTAAAGCAGCCATCCAGGTCCCTTGCAACTCACAATTTGTCTAAATACAATGTTGAATTGAGCCATCTTCAAAGCTAGTATATGAGAACAAGCCATGTTGCCCAGCTGAGTGCACTGGAATAGCGAAGTCTCCAATCAATGGCATGCTAAAAACTTTGTCTCTGGCAAAATGATTCCTAAGGAAGCCATCCTTAAAATTAACGAGATCTTCCAAACTGAGACTAGGAACTTTATAGATATCCAAGGTCTACTGAATGGATGAGTATTTTCTTATCTTTATGGAACAAATTCAGCTCCTTCTAGAAACTTTTGAAAGCACCTGTGTTAACATCCTGAGTTCTGCTTGACAGAGGATCAATTCAAATGGAGTCACTCAAAAAAGTGAAGAACAAAAAAGTAATGCAATGGTGTACATAACTGAAAAAGTTGGGGCAGCAGATGCAGTTTCAGATGTGGCTTGGTGCCTAGGTCAGTGGACACCCTAAAACATGTCCTCTGAGGTGGTGCCTCAGGAGGGTACTTATTTCATGGAAGCAAGACGCCTGCAACATCCACAGTTGCACAGCCTTCCAACCTGAGTCTAACGGAGACAGGACTCGTCCCTGTTCAACATCCCTAATGGAAAGGTTCACCACATCTGCCAGCTCTGATGGTATCCCCCGCCTGGCCCTCAGTCCCTGTGACCAGGTAAATATGAGACTGCACTGCACTGTCAGACATGGGCCTCAGTCACAGGTCCCACCCATAACACTGGAGTCTGGTGCCCATCTGGACTGGAGGACACAGAGTGGGAAGAACAGAAGCAGAAACCAAGAACAGGAGTCTTGTGCTGGTTTCTGGGGGCCACTCCTCCACCCCACAGGCCACTTCTGCCAGCTCACCCGGCAGGAATGTAGCTGTAAGATGAGCAGTACTCTCTAACTCAATAAATTATTAATAAAATTATTAGCTGTATTGAATTCAGTGTTTCAGTGTTAACTACTCCTTAAGTGGGCTCGTCATAGTAACATGCACAAATACTTATAATTTTCAAAAATTCAGAATTCAAAATATATTGTATTCAATTTGAGGCAAGAAATAATACCAGTTTAACTTATAATTGCATTCATACAGGCGGAGTCACTAAACTCGCTTTTCCCAGCCATGAACGCACTATTTAATACTGCATTTCATTTCTTCTCTCAGAAATCCAAAAAATAAAAAGAGCAAGGATTAATTGGATATCGCTACAAAGAGTAGAGGATACAGAGGAGAAATCATTTTATGAGGTACCAATACTCCCAGTAGTATATAAAAATACTACCATATTTAATATCATATTAAGTACTAATTTCATGACCGAAAAGGACTATAGAGGTTATTTAATCTGTAAGCTTCCTAATAAAGCTATTTCCTTGGCATACTGTTTGTCACCATTTTTTTTTTTTCATAAAACAGATCAGAAGGAAGACCTCCTCTCAGTGGCATATCTCTGTGGACTAGACAAATCGGGGTCTGCTTCTGTGATGCCCTCTCTGCTGTCCAGGCAGACACACCTGCAACTCATCTCCACTGACCCAGTCTGGCCTTGCATTCAGGCTACAAGCTGCTGAGCCCCAGTGCACCTGGCACTGTGCTGGTTACAGGGACATAAGGATGAACAAGGAACAAGTGGCTCCTGGCCATGTTTTTCAGTCCAACAGACAGCAATGATGTCATCACACAAATGCATTCATCAATACAAAATGCATATGGTTTCACAAAGGAAACGCTCAGCGCCCAGCTGTATGTCTTGGAGTGGAGCCTTCGCGAAGTTGCCTTTGAGCTGAGCATAGGCGAGGCATGTGGGTTTGGGTTCCTGACCCACAGAGAGGTGAAGGGGTCACTAGGGACCAGGCCACGCAGAGCTTTGGTCCGGAAGTATTCCCGTCTCTACCCTAAAGTGTATCTTTAAATTTATATTAAAATATCCTTAAGCAAACGGGTGACATGGTGAGACTTGCATGTGCAAGATCCTGCTTGCTGGAATGAAGAGAACAGGCATGGAGGCTGCTGGGGACATGATAGGAGGGACAGTTAGGAAGCTTGTCATTGTCCAGTGAGGGGGGTGACGTGGTAGCAGCTTGCCCCAGAGTGGCATTGTCAGAGAGAAAAATGTGACAGATGAAAATTTAAAAGACATTGGTTCTCATCACGTTTTAGAGTCATTGAATGCCAGCGAGTGTTGTTTTCTTTTCATGGTACTTTCTGAGAGGTTCCACAGCCTGTGTCAGTTTCCTTGAGGAGACGCTACTTTCCTTGCTCAGCTTCTTTCAGTAGCAGTACTCCCCAGTCCAACTGCTGGTCATTTTCCCTCATTGCAGCGATTTCCAGATGCCACTTACAAGCTTTCAACCTTCCTGACTAACTGGTTCACACTTTCATTGAGTTCAGAAGTATTTTTGAGTCCAGTTTTATCCTAGGCCCTATTAAATATTCCCATGGGATGGTCCTCCAACCACTCAAACCGACATGTATGAAACTAACTTAACCATCTGAATTCCCTAAATTAATCTTGTAGCTGTGTTCACTATTTTGGCCAAGGCTAATACAATGCACTTTCTTAGCTAGACAGTTCCTCATTTTGCTCCACACCTGCCCTGTTGTCTCTCACCCTCACAATCTGTCTCAACTCTACTGCTCTTCCTCTTAGACTTATTTTAAATCCACCATTTCTACCTTCATGTTTAGGGCGTCAGTTCACACCCTTGTCATCATTAATCTCACACTGGGTTTTTCTTCCTCTCACTAGGACCCCTTGCCAATCCATCCTTCCAATGTCAGCCGTCTCTATGGAAGACTGATCTAACCAAGTCACATCTGTGCTTGAAAATCTCAAGGAGGATGTTCCCTCATCCCTTTTAGAATACAATTCTAGCACCTTAGCACAGCAAACAACCCCGAGAAATGTGCTTTTCCACTCACCAGGTATATCACAAGACCACCACCCATCAACACCACCACGACTCAACACCACCACTCCTCAACATCACCCCCCACCATGACCACCCCTCAACACAACCCCCCATCACCATCACCCCTCTACCTGACCACCCCTTAACACCACCATCTCTCAACACCACCACACCTCAAAACCACCACCCATTAACATAATCACCACTCACCTCTCAACACCAACACCCCTCAACATCAATACCCCTCAACACTACACACCTCAACATCAAAACCCCTAAACAAAATCACCCCTCAGTGCTACCGCTTCTCAACACCAACACCCCTCAACATTCAACACCCTCAACAAAATCACCCCTCAACTACAGCACCCCTCAACAACAACACTTCTCATCAACACCACTCCTCAAAACACTCATCACTCAATACCTCCACTCCTCAGCACCAACGACCCCCAATATCAACACCACCAACAACATCCCCAACAAACTCCTCAACGTCAACACTCCTCAACATAAATACACCTCAAAGACAACACTCCTTAAGATCACCCACCCCAACACCAAAACCCTCAACAACAGTACAACTCAACATGACCACCCTCGACATCACCACTCCTCTGCCCTTGGACTCTGTTTGCCAATGGCTTCTTGCTCTGCAATTATACAAATTGTTCATGTCTATGCATTTACTCTTCATCTTCCCTCCACCATGACTCTCTACCTTCAAGTTTCAGTTCTAATATAAATTCTCTGCACAGGATTTTTAGCATCAAGCCCACATGTACCCCCGTGATCACTCTATGGATCTTGTCTAGAGACTCTCAGATTGTTTCCTGCAATTACATGCTCATTTCTCATTCCCTCCTGATCAAGTTGACATTCTGGGACACATATGGTCTTTTTATTCCCAGGATCTACCACAGAACATGACATGTAATTAATTAATGAGTATTTATTGAATTAGTGCTCATAATTATCATACTAAAAGTGGTCAATATTTAGTATATGCTGTTTTAGCAAGTTTAGGAGAAATACACACAGAAAACCAAATCAAAACTTGAGTGAGAAAATCACTGAGTAATGTAAAAAAACTTGCTAAGGGACTTCTCAAACAGCACTTTAAAATATTCCTTTACACATCCAATAATAAAAATACATTTTATGTTACAAACTCTCCACCATCCAATTATATATAAAAAATGAAAATAAATTTTTTTCAAAAATAGTCTTCACTCTTAGTACATATACCATCTTCTGATAGTTTTCCTACAATGATTTCACTTTTAAAATGTTAGCTGTAAACCATTAAATTTATTTTATGACTCATTTTGGAAAACATTGCTTTATTATTTTTTTACCATATTTGAGTTATACAGGTCTTCATTCACACAATTTCTGTAAATAGTTAAGCTTCTGTGTAAAAAATAAATAAGCAATCTTACTCATTGAAGGGCCACTCAAAACTCATCAATTTCCTAAATATGCAGTCCTCACTGCCAATGCCACCAATGCTTTTTAAATACTAATGAGTAGCTTGCTGTCACTATTACACTTACATAACAGTTATCACCATTATACTCATTTGGGGCACAGTCCACAGGCTGGAGTCACTGGGAGCAGGCTGAGGAACATTGGTATGCAATCCCTGAGTCCCTCTTTTGCGGCCTTCTATGCTTTTGAGAAAATTACTGGGTAAATGTGAAAAACTCACTCAAGGACTTCTCAGACAGCACTTCCAAGTATTCCTTTACACATCCAATAGTAAAAACGCATTTCATGACTCTCCACCATAAAAATTTTTCAATGATCTTCGCTCATAGTACACATGATACCATACCTCATCACCATCACCCCCAACAGCAACACCCCTGAGCACCCCTCAACTAGCTCTGTCACAAGACTACCTCCCCTCAATACCATCACCCCTCAACAATAACACCCCTCAACACGATGCCCTTTAAAAAATCACCACTCAACAATGTCACTCCCTCCACAACACCCCCCAGCGCCAACCCCCTCAACAAAAACAACCCTCAACACCAACACTCCTCAACAACACCCCTCAACAACAGCACAACTCAACACCACCCCTCAACAATATGGGTTCAGACACAGTATTCCTATTTCCTATTGGGGTCAAGACTCCTCGAGCACGCTTTATTTCTATGATGGGTGCTTTCTATTTTTATTTCTTTTTAAATAAAATACTATGGAGTAAAATAGGATGATGGGACTGTTTTCTTGAAACACAAGTAAAACTAATGTGAGTAATCAATTCAATAGACACAGATATATTCCAATTTATACATATATAGTATATAAAAATTACAACATATAGAAGCATTCCAAAATATTATTTATTTTCTTTCTTATTTCTGGACAACTCTATTACTGTGGACAAATCACATATAGCTCTCCTATAACCATGGTATCTGGCAAGGAAATTTGCAATATTTCTTCCTTAATCTTAAGGAACACATACCTGCCAACTTCTAGGTTGCCTCATGAAAAGTAATAAATACTACACATCATATGCCAGCATTTCAGTGCTCAGTAAAGGAAGGGATGTCCACTGTTTTTCTAAGTGAAATAGCAATAAATTCAAAAAGTAAAGGAATTTTGTCAATGTTTTGCTATGGAAACATTGATCTCTTTTTTAAAAAAGTCTGTTACAGGAACTACACTAGAAATGAGAATATTTATCATGATCTATGCCTTCACAACTAAAGTTGTGAATATTTCAAATTGAGATTTTGAAAAGCACACTTACATAAATGTTTTGTTTTTAAATAATTCATTTTTCAAAACAAGATTTAAGCTGTGTTGAGACATTTGTCAAAATTACATTTCTATCCTTGCCCTCAGCTAAGTATAGTCACACAGCTGCGATGAGCCCTAAATGCACAACTTGTGTAAGTGGGGCATTGAATGTGCCACTCCTCAAGTAAAACATGGGGTCCTCTTGATGTGTTTCAGGCTGTGCGTTTCCTCCCTGTGCTCAGTGGGCGCTGACTCCGAGGGTTTGAGCAGTGCATAGAGCAGGGAGCCTCAGGAATATCTATGTCCATGCAAGTCTCTTCTAAACCAATTTGTAATTGGAGAATCAATGAGGAAATGTCAGATCTATTTACTGCAACCTTCGCATACTGTTTGATGGACCCAAAATCAGCACCCAGGTGAGGCTGTTTTGCACAGGCTGGCAGACCACAGGGTGAGAGGGCAGGCAGAGTGTCCATGTGGGGAGGTGGCATGTGGCTGGTAGCCATAGTGGAGACACAGGGCCTTGCTCAGGGATGTTGGTGAGAACACACAGGGGTGATGAGAGTCAGAGGAGGGAGGAATGGACAGGTACAGGATGAGACCAGACTCGCCCACAGTGTTGCATTGAAATTGGGGACCTGAGTGTGAACTCATGTTTCCACATAATAAAACAGACATAGAAGTGAGTACAAAGTATATCATATATATGTGTGCAAGAGTCAAGGTTTTCCAGAGAAACAGCACCCGTAAGGTGCACAAAGAACCAGTTTTTGTGATTACAGAGGCCAACAAGGCCAAGAGCTGCCGTCAGCAAGCTAGAGACAGAGGAGCATGGAGAACGTCGCTCCAGCCCACACCAGCAGGCCAGAGCCCCAGGAGAAGCTGATGTTTCGTCAGAGTCTGAAGGCAGGAAGGTCATCCGCTGTGGACCATCGAGTGGGATGTCTTATCTTGGTCAGCCCTCTGTTGTGTTCAGGCCTTCAACTGATTGGAGAAGGCCCACCCACATCAGGAGGGCACTCCACTTCACTCTATGCACCGATACAAATGTTAGGCTCATCCAGAGACATACTCATGGACACCCAGTCATGACTGGCCAAATACCTGGGCACCACTGCCCTAGTCAAGCTGGCACTTGAAATTAACCATCACAGTGTGTGGGCATTTGTCTACAGCTAAAAGACGAGCAACCAGATCCTGGTCATGAAACACTACTGTCTCTTGAAAGGAGTTAGGGCTACCTTGCAGAAATACTTAATCCAAGTCTGCATGGGAATGGGACATTTTGTTATGCCACAGAGTGCCCAAAAGATGACAAGGACATGGCAGAAGAGCACAGGAGCCAGCTCGAAGAGACTACCACTGGCCAAATCCAGGACAATTTGAACACCCAAATAAGCAACCACAACAGATTGTAATGGCACATAAAATGAGAATCCATGAGCCCTTACTCAGATTAATCAATTAACCGAAAATGTGATGACAGGTAGGATGTTTACATGAACTCAAAGTATACCACCACGAAATATGCATTAGTTAGAATAGGAAAATAGCAACTTGACAGTAAAGAATCCTGGCAGACCCCGCTTTAAACAGGCACTACTGTTCACACAAACAGTAACAGGACAAATCGGATCCCTCACCGGCTGATAAACACAGTGAGACAAACACAGCATAACTCTAGGGTCTTCCTGCAAGAAACAAAATGCACAGCCTGAACACAGTTATGAGGAAGTGCAACCCAAACTCAGATGAAGGGACATGCTGTAACATAGCTGAACTTTTTCTCTTCAAAGGGGTCAAGGCCATGGGGTTGAAGGAAGAGTGAGGCTCTGCTCAGGCCGGAGGAGCATGACAAGCCATGACCTCCAACGGCAGCCTTTGATTCTACCGAGTGTCTTTGCTAAAAAAGACAGTCTGTGAATGATCGATAGCAGTAAATGGAGTCTGAGGTCATGTCGGAGGTATGTATTTGTATTGATTTACTGATATTGATGGTTTATAGGAATGTAAGAAATACTCATTCAAGTATGTGGGATTGCTCGGGCATCATACAATACTCCTACTCTCAGATTAGAGGGAAGAGGTTCTTTGTTCTGATTTTGCAACTTTTTTCCATGTTTGAAATTATATTTCAAAAATATATAGATATATGTTGCATAGGTGATTAGAAATATCACTTGTTTCCTTAAGAGTAGAGCTCTTCTGCTATCGTCGCTTAGCTTTTATGTCTGTTTACTTCAGTGTGAACTGGTAGTAATTACTAAACCCTTCATCTTACAAATTACTAATTATAATTTTTCAAGTCTTGAGAAAATTCTCAGGTTTGGATTTTCATGATGCAAAACCCTTATCAAGTAGAGTACTCGAATGGACCTAGTCAGGGAAGAACATGCCCCTGTTTCCTCCTTGAACGGATCTCTTTCTCACACTCTTCCCATGTGGTAAGCATTCCCCACTACTTCTATGAAGCTGCCTAGCCGGGCTCAGTGGCTCAGCCTGTAATCCCGCGCCTTTGGGAGGCTGAGGTGAGTGGATTGCCTGAGCCCGCGGGTTCGAGACCCGCCTGGGCAAGCAAGACCTCATCTCTACAATAAATCAAAAAATTAGCCGGGCATG
>CAUYQG010183599.1:0-27066 GCA_963574415.1 Tarsius wallacei
CCACGCAACCTCGACCTGCTGGGCTCTGGCGATCCTTCAGCCTCAGCCTTCCGAGTAGCTGGAACTACAGGCGCGCGCTACCACGCCCGGCTAATTTTTTGATTTATTGTAGAGATGAGGTCTCGCTTGCCCAGGCGGGTCTCGAACCCGCGGGCTCAGGCAAACCACTCTCCTCAGCTTCCCAAGGCGCGGGATTACAGGCTGAGCCACCGAGCCCGGCTACAAAATCTTAACAGCATTTTTATATTCAAAATTAATCATTTAAAAAATTAAACAACATATCTGCCTTTTCAATATTCATCATACATGTTCATATGTGATTTTTTTTTTTTTTTAGAAAGCAAGATTTATTAAGAGGACAGAAAAGCTCCCACAGTGGGAGGGAACCCAAAGGGGTTGCCCATATGTGAATTTTTAATTATTAATTTGATCATAAATGACAAGCACACTCTCCTAGTTTAATGTTTTTCTAGATAACATATTAAAATTAAATGTTTACCATGTAGTATAATATTTGTTATTGTTGTTGTTGTTTGTTTGTTTGTTTTAGAGAAAGGACTTATTTTGTCTCCTGGGCTGGAGTGCAGTGGTACAATCATAGCTCACTGTAGCCTCACACTCTTGAGCTAAATGGATCTTCCTCTGTCAGTGTCCAGAGTAGCCAGGATTAAAGGCACACGCCTCCATGTCCAGCTAAATTTTATTTTTATTTTTATTTTTAGAGATGGGGGTTTTGTTTTGTTTCCCAGGGTCTTCTTGAACTCCAGACCTCAAGTGATCTTCCTGCCTTGATCTCCTGAGTAGCTGAAATTACAGATGTGAAGTACCATGCCCAGGTAGAAATAGGAGTGTATTTAATGAAGATCCCAATGGTTGCAACACAATATTAATTTTTCTTCTATAGTTGCTGATTTTTCACACTGTATTTTTTTAGTCTAGCATTCTTATAAACTTTATATTCTGGTATTATCATAAGTCACGCAGATCTGAATTAAGATTAAGAATGATCCATAAAAAAATTCAGAGTCTATTAACAAGGCAGACAAACAAGCAAGGGCATGGAAGGTTGCCTCAGTAGAGGAGTCCTAATTCAAGAATCATTCCAGTAATGGCAAATTTTAAACATCAAAACTGAAAGAAGCAAAAAGTAATTTAATTCCTGAAGAGAGCCATTGTAGTTGAAGAAAAGAAATATTTAATATATCAGAAGCAAGTAAAATAAATAGAAAGGATCAGTATATAGAAATAAATGGGGAAAACACATGTTTTTTACTCATTTGCTATAAAAATCTTTCCACATGGTGTTTGATTGAAGCATCCAGTAGACCTTACTCTTCAACCAGAGTGTTTGGAATTTATATTGGCATCATAACTCAGTATCTACCAGCATAGAGTTTGGTCATAATGTAACTAATATTCAAAATGAGTAACCTGTGTTAGTTTTTCCTGAGTTCTTAGGTAATTAAAATAAACTCTAGACTTATGCTAAGAGTATGTATTAAGAGTACAATTTCTTATTGGTCTAAGAAATCTATCCTTGTTCAGGTGCAACAACTAAACTTTTACTTTTTAAATACGACAAAAGACAATTTGTGGTATCTGTAAATGTTTCATCCTCCATCTATTGATGTAAGGAATATCGGGTCTTTTAATTATTAAGCAAAACTAAAAGAAAGAGTTGAACATATGTAGTGTCACAAAGTCCCATGAAGTTTCTTTTAGTCTTTTGGTATTTTTATGAGAGAAAAAGTAGAGAGTTTTCTTTAAATCTTAGAAAACCATGCAAGAACAATAACCATTTTGAAGTAATAATCAACCATATATTTTAAATTGCAAAGGACAATAAGACTGCATTCATTCAAATCATTTTGTGCCCCAGTAGATATAAAATATTAACATAGGCCAAGGTGTTTTACATGGAAAACTTACACTTTTTCCAAAAAAGATAAGGGCAGTTAATTAACATTCTGCCACATTGGTTTCAGTGTTCTTCATTAACTAGCATTCAGTTGTCCATGTCAAGTCTGTCTTTTTGCTAAAGGTCTTTGTCAACTGAGGAATCCACTTAAAATAATTAGTATTCTGTTGTTGGTAGAACAAAGTGTGTAAAACAGATATAATTAGAGACACATTAGCATGATTGGGACTTCTCAAAGTGAGTGTACCTGGTGTGCTCTGTTCAATGTGTTTCAAACAGATTTCCAGTGAAATAGTACAAACAGATTTCAAGGTAGATGCAATCACAGACTGCAAGATAGTATTCTGTGCATTCTCTATAAATGACTGGACTTTTGTCTTGGTTACTCAGTACTTTTAAAAAATAGACTACACATACACATATATACACATGTTATTTTTTTCAAAATGAGTATTTGAGTTTAATGAGAACAGTTTTAGTCTATGGTGATTTCAAACATTCTGGAGAAACATGATGGTGATGATAACTTAATGACACTGAGTTAAGAATGGATCAATGGTAAATTGGTTGTTTTTTTTCCCTGTTATCTTTCTCCTTTTTTAAATTTTAGAGTTGTGGAGTACACATGAGGATTTGCTACTGAAGTAAATCGCATGCAGGTAAGGCGTGTGCTTCTGGCGAGCCCTCTTTTTCCCTGGTGGTGGACATGGTTTCCAATGGGTGGAAGAAAACTTAAGAAACATGCTCCTGGACATCGATATAGGCAATGAATTCATGCCCAAGTCTTCGAAACAAATGCAGCAAAAGCTAAGAGTGACAAGAGGGATCTTATCAAGCTAAAAAGCTTTTGCACAACAAAAGAAACCATCAAGAGATTCTATTTTTTATAATGACTTTAGGTTCACAGCAAAAGCAAGCAGAAGATACAGAGATGTCCCATATTTCCGCTTTCCTGACACATACACAGACTCCCAGTCACCAGTAGTTCCAACCAGACTGGTGCATTTGCTGCAGTTCATAAACCTCCATTGACCATCATTATTTCCCAAAGTTTACAGTTTTAGTACAGTTCATAATTCATCATTTTTGTTATACATTCTATGGACTTGAACAAATGTATAATGACATGTATCCATCACAGCATATACAGAATCATTTCATTGCCCTAAAAACCCTTTTTGCTCTGCCTATTCATCTCTCCATCACTCCTACCTTTTTTTTAAATTGTCTTTTCCAGCATGTATATATAGGTGTAATCAAACACTATGCCGTTTTTTCAGGTAGGTTTATTTCACATGGTAACATGCACCCAAGATTCCTCCATGTCTTTTCGTGACTTGGTAGTTTATTTCTTTTTAGTGCTGAATAAGAGTTCATTGTTCAGACGTACTATGGTTTCTTTCTCCGTTTACCTACTGAATGACATCTTGGTCACTTTCAAGTTTTGGCAATTACGAATAAAGCTGCTACAAATATCCCTGTGTTGGTTTGTGGGTCAATCTGATTTGAACTTACTTGGGTAGCAGGAAGGTGATAGCTGGATTGTATGGTAAGAGTATATGTCGTTTTGTAGGGCTTATTATGGAGCATAACCTTTACCACTGTAGCATGATATTGAATGCTCTTTTTGTAGAATACGTTTACTCAGATCACACAGGCAATGCATAGCGAAAGCCTGTCTCTGTGATGACTGGATTATGATGATAGATCTTCAGATATAGTTTATTTATGTAGAGGTCAGCTTGAAACAATCAATTTTAGACAATTGGGCAGATATTTGTATTGAGTCTGTGATCATTTGGGTTACTTCCTCTACTTAGATTTTGCTAAACCACTGCCTTGTGAGAGTGCAAGGCTTTTTTCCTGTGCCTGCTTGCTCAACTGATCAAGTTTCTTAGTTATAGACATCTGGAGAAATAACATGATTTTAAAACTCTGGCTTACACTTTCTCCTACCATATCCTAACCTCCTAAAGGTTCTTTACACTTTTGTGAGCTCATCTCTTCACTGAGCTCCCACTGAGTTTGTTGTATTTCATCTAACAAATTTCTAAGATATTTGTAGCAGGCAAGTTTTTATTTATTTTTATTTTTTTTCTCTTTTAATTTTTATTTTGAAATCATGGAGTACAATTCAGGGTTAGTTATACAAATGTTCACTGTGCAGGTACCCTTATAGATGAGGTGTGCCTCCCCTTCCCCAGGTGGATATCGACTACTGTCAATCTCAGCTATCACCCCTCACTCCCCTCCCCAAAGTTTCCCACCACTTTCAATCCCTTTCCTACAGTAATATGGTAGTTGTTCAAGGTCTACTTATGAGTGAGAACATGTGATACTCATCTCTTTGTTTCTGTGAGAGATCACTCAGTAATATAAGCTCTAATTCCATCCACATTGCTGTGAAGTTCATGATTTTGTTCTTCTTCATGACTGCATAATACTCCATTGTGTATATGTACCATTTTTTAAAATCCAGTCCTCTTTTGATGGGCAGCACGGTTGGTCCCATGTTCTTGCTATTGTGAACAACACCTCGATAAACATATGTGTGCAGGTATCTTTTTTATAGAGTGACCTGAGTTCTTCCAGGTATATTCCCAGTAGGGGGATTGAGAGATCATATGGAAGGTCAATTTTTAGGAGTTTTAGGAATTGCCACATTGATTTCCACAGAGGCTGTACTACTTTACATTCCCACCAACAATGTAGAAGTGTTCCCTTTTCACCACATCTTCTCCAGCATCTGTTATTTTTTGAGTTATTGATGATGGCCATTCTGACTGGAGTTAGGTGGTATCTCAGTGTAGTTTTAATTTGCATCTTCCTGATGATTAGTGAGGCTGAACATTTTTTCTTGTGTCTGTTGACTATGTCTTCTTTTGAGAAGTGTCTATTCAGATCCTTTACACACTTTGTAATGGGGCTGTTTGTTTTTTTCTTTTCAGCACGCTTGAGTTCCTTGTAGATCCTTGATGTTAGGCCTTTGTCAGACATAGAGCTGGCAAATATTTTTTCCCAGTCTGTGGACTATCTCCCTGCTCTCTTGATGGTTTCTTTGGCTTTGCAGAAGCTTGTCAGTTTAATGAGGTCTCACTTGTCTATCTTTTCCCTTATGGCCTGGGCACTTTGGGTTTTTATCAGGAATCGGTTGCCAGTTCCAACTTCCGTAAGAGTGTCTCCTGCATTTTCTAAGGTTCTTATAGTTTGACGTCTTACATTTAGGTCTCTGATCCATTTAGAGTTAATTTTTGTGTATGGGGATAGGTAGGGGTCCTGTTTCAATCTTCTGCATGTGGTCAACCAGTTTTCCCAGCAGGCAAATTTTAAAAGTGTGTAGTTCAACATCTTTCTGATCTAGAATAACAGCGTTGTAAATTTTGCTATAGTTTGTGAGTACATTTATGGATGGTACACCAGTGTGAAAAGATGAACATTGTTTGTAGGCAAATACTACATAACAAAGATACTAATAAATATTCCTACCAAATGATTCATTATCCTCTTTAAGCATCTAAATTCTAGAACCTGGTTCTACATATTGATTATCTTGCAGTCTCCATACAAATGGGCAGCTTATTTCAGGAATAAAACAAGCAAGTAAAAATATCTTGTTTTGGCAGGACCAATAATAATTATTCCTTGTGTATGCCTCCAGAAATCCCACTTCATTTTCTAAGATTCTCTTCTAAGTAGTCATTAAACAAAAAAGGGTTTTGTTTTTTTTTTCATTTACCGTGAAATTGGGAAAGTCTCCACAGCATTGTGGAATATTTTATAGATTCACATGCACCTGTGATTAGATCCTGTGCACATTTTACCCAATTTCCCCTTAAAGTGGCATTTTGAGAAGGCATATTAAAATATCTCTACCAGGACTTTGACATAATGCAATCAAGGTACAAAACAATTGCATCATCACATAGATCCCTCTTGCTGCTTCTCCCCTTATTGGTCTTGTTTCCAAAATTTGAGAGGAAGAATTCAGTGTTTCACAATTATTATTATTTCTTTTTATTTTAAAGATGTGGGTTACACGTCAGGATTAGGTACATAAGTGGTCTACGTGCAGATGATGCCATTGGTCCTCACTTCCCCTGGTTTAGGATCAGGTATCCTTAGTGATGTTATGTGTCTCCCTCACAGTGTCCCACTGCTGCCAATGTCTCTCTTGTAGTATTGTGGTAAATGTTCAGGACCCACTTATGTGTGAGAACATGTGTGGTTCAGTTCTTTGTTTCTATGATAAACCACTGAATATGATAGACTCTAAATCCACCCAAGTTGCTGTGAAGTCCCTAATTTTGTCCTTCTTTATGGCTGATAATACTCCATCGTGTAAATGTACCACATTTTCTTTTTCCAATCCACTTTTGATAGGCAGCAGGGTTAGTTCCATGTTTTTGATATTGTGAATAGTGCTGCGATAAACATACATGTGCAGGTGTCTTTTATTTTTGTAGAATGATTTGAATTCCCACTGTTTTCCATAGGGGCTAACTAGTTGTTGATTTTGTCCCCCCTCTTTGCCTATTGGCAGTTCTGGGTTAAAGGATTCTGTTGCACTTGCCGGGTATCAGTGGAAGGCGATAGGAAACAGAAACGTAATCTGTGTCATTCCTCATGTCTCCATGTTCCTCTGGAGTCCTCCTTCTTTTCACCATTCTGAGACCTTGCTTTGATATGTCATTTCATGTCCAGGCATCTACAATTAAATGCATCTTATCATAAAATGAAATCTAATTATGGAGCAGCAATCTATAGTCCTCTTGGGTCACCCATTTTAGTTATCAATATTGTGGTTCTCCCAGAATCCTGGTTACCATCTTGCCTCCTCATTTTCCTTCCATATCATGTGCTGTTAACAATTAGCTCTTTTCTATTATGTTTCCTCTTTACCACCTACTACTCACCAACATCTCTCACCTAGAAATCACTGTGGGTTTCTGGCTCAGGACTCCCTTAATGCTCTTAATTGCCCATGCCCATCCCTCCCATCTGTTTCCTATAGCTAATAAGATTATGCCTCCCTCCTGCTTAAATCACAATACGATAAAGTTGACTATACGAAGGGGACCCCCAAGACCCTGGAATTTATTTTTTTTTAAATGTGTATTTATTCTTACATATTTAAACATAAATCAACTTCAAAGTACTCTCCATTTGATGCACTACATCTATTGAGACACTTTGTTCACTGCTCACGAAAGGTTTTGAACTCATCATTTTGATGCCTTTTAGTGCTTCTGCTGTCTTTTGTTTCACCTCTTTCTCATCAGCAAAACATTTCCCTTTGAAGCCCTTTTTCATTCAGGGAAACAAATAAAAGTTGGTTAGGTTGAGATCGGGTGAATAATAAGGATAGGGCACAGGGTCATGTCACTTTTGGTAAAAAGCACTGAGTACTCAGCGAGATGTGGACAGGTGCACTTGTAAATCACCCATCATGAAATGGGCACACGTGTTGAAAGAATCTTCAAAAAAAAAAAAAAACTCACTGAAGTCAAACACAGCCTCTCACAACAACGCAAGCGGGAACCCTGATGCAGATGGGGTTCCTAGAACACGGGCCGAGCAGGCAGAAGCCTGTACTACAAGGGACCCACCCTTCCAAAAATAATTCTGGTTTTCTTGGGAGGTTACTGTCTTGTATTTTACATGACATACAACTTCAGATGGTAAGGCTTTTCCCTTGGGTCATTTGTGAGACTCTGGCTTTCTCTTGGTTCCTAGAATGTGATGCTTCTTCGAGCTACACCCTTTCACAAACTCTATGTCTTCTGTCTGAGCTACCTGTTTTTATTTGTTTGCCTGGTAAACTACCTTCGTCTTAATCTAAATGTTAGTAAGCCTGGGTAACCATATTTGTTTATACCGTAATTAATCACCTCTTTCTCCCTATAATATACATTTATGACATGTCGTAATTTTGGCTTGTGTCAAAATTGTCATTAAATAATTAATGTATACTTATTTGCATAATGTTTGCCTGACCTGCAAGACCAGAAAGTTCAATGAAGATAAGAACAAACTGTGTAACTCACTGCTAAAATTTACCCCAGGTCTTAGTGCAGTGCTTTTTTAAAAATAAATAAAAACATCTGTAATTGCATTTTGATTTATAGGTTTATACTATCATCTGTATGTTGAAGAAATGGTTTCCAGAGATTCATATATTAAATATTTTGGTACAAGTGTTGGGCGACTAAAAATTGTAAATTCTGTGAGCAAATTCATCCTTTGAAAGACCAGCCCTCACTAGAATTATTTAGCAAACTAAATCAGGCTATTCATTGCAACTTACTGTATTCACAAACCGATTATTTCAATATGGTCACATGAGGAAATATTAATATTTAGCAATTTTCATTCTTTAGTGCTAAGCTTAAATTACACCCCTGTTTGAAAACATTGGTGTTTTAGATTTTTCTTTTATACAGTGGTACAAGGAGTCCCAGTCACTGGTATTTTTGTCATTGACTTTATTCCTTTTCAAAAAGTTGAGGGAGATTGTTGCTAAGCTCAAATAAAAGAAATCAAGTTTAATGCTAAAGTGCTAGTGTAGAGTATTTCTATGATTTTATTACTTACAATAAAAAGATCTGGAATTGGGCCAGTGAGTAAGAGGTTTAACTACAGGAAATACACTAGGAGAAAAAAAATGCTTAAAGCAGTTAAATGTAAATGAATTTTCTCAAGAATGGCATAAGAATTTCTTCAATATAATGAGCTTCCTTTTTTTAATCACTCACAAGCATTTGCCAAATCTTAGGTTACAATATGTTAGATATACTATGTCTATACATTTTCATATTACTGGAAACAGTCTTTATCATTTATAATAGTTATTCTATTTTTACCTGTGATGTCTTGTCAATTTTGGTATTACCTTTTTAAAATAAAAATATTAGAAAGTGTCCAATATTAGAAAATGGAAATTATTTTGGCTTTTGAATAACGCCTTTACTAAAACATGGGGAATGCTAACAGTATAAAAACTTGTTGCAAGGAAAATAGAAAATAACCCCAAATGGCAACAGTAATTTATTTTTTTATTTTAATTTAAAGATGTGGGGTACAATTCAGGGTTACGTATACAAGTGGTCATCATACAGGTAAGGTTTGGGACTCCCTTTGGTCCGCATTTGACGTGGTTTGAGATCAGATACCCTTATTGATGCTATGTCCTTCCCTTCCCCACCCTGGCAGTATCCCACTACTGCCATTCCCTTTCTTATAGTATTTTGGTAATTGGTCAGGGTCGGCTTATGAGTGAGAACATGTGATACTCTGTTCTTTGTTTCTGTGATAGATCACTGAGCATTATTGACTCTAAATCCATCCACGTGTTATTCCTTCTTTATGATTGTGTAATGTTCATTGTGTATAAGTACCACATTTTTTAATCCAATCCATTTTCAATGGGCAGCGTGGTTGGTTCCATGTTTTTGCTATTGTGAATAGTGCTGCAATAAATATGTGTGTGCAGGTAGCTTTTTGTTAGAATGATTTGAGTTCTTCCGGGTATATTCCCAGTAGGAGGATTGTTGGGTAATATGGAAGGTTGATTTTTAGTTCTTTCAGAAATCTCCAAAATGTTTTCTAAAGAGGTTGCCTAGTTTGCATTTCCACCAGTAGTGTAGAAGCATTCCTATTTCTCCACATCCTCGCCAACATCTGTTTTATTTATTTATTTATTTATTTACTTATTTATTTATTTTGAGTTGGAGTCTTGCTCTGTCATCCAGGCTGGAGTGCAGTGGCACACTCACGACCACCCCAGCATCAACCTGCTGGGCTCCAGCGACCCTTCTGCCTCAGCCTTACAAGTAGCAAGAACTACAGGCGCACACTACTATGCACGGCTAATTTTTGATCTATTGTGGAAACGAGGTCTCACCAAGTTACCCAGGTTGGTCTTGAGCCTGCAGGCTCAGGCAATCCACTTGCCTTGGCCTCCCAAAGTGCTCGGATTACAGGCTGAGCCACTGAGCCAGATTGTTGTTTGTTTTATTAATGATGGCCATTCTTACTGGGGTTAGATGGTATCTCAATCTAGTTTTGATTTGCATTTTTCTGAGGATCAATGAAGCTGAGCACTTTTTCATGTGTCTGCTGCACATATGTTTTCATTTGAGAAGTATCTATTCATGTCTTTTGTTCACTTTTTAATGGGGTTGTTTGTTTTTTTCCTTTCAGCATGTTTGAATTCCTTGTATATCCTTTGTGTTAGGTCTTTGTCAGATATACAGATGGCAAATCTTTTTTCCCATTCTGTGCTGTCTTCCCACTCTCTTGATGGTTTTTATTGCTTTGCAGAAGTTTTTCAGTTTAATGAGGTCCCACTTGTCTATCTTGTCTCCTGTGGCATGGGCATTTGGGGTTTTGATCAGGAATTGGTTGCCAATTCCAATTTCCATAAGGGTGTCTCCTGCATTTTCTAAGATTCTTATAGTTTGAGGTTTTACATTTAGGTCTTTGATCCATTTAGAGTTGATTTTTGTGTACAGTGATAGGTAGGGGTCTTGTTTCAATCTTTTGCATGTGGTCAGTTTTTCTAGCACCATTTACTGAATAGATTCTCTTCCCCACAAAGGTTGTTGTTGGAGACTTTGTGGAAGATGAGTTGGTGGAGAAATTGAGGTTTTGCTTCAGGAATCTCTATCCTGTTGCATTGATCCATATGCCTGTTCTTGTACCAATACCAAGCTGTTTTGATTATTATAGCCATACAGAAAGGTTTGAAGACTGGAAGTGTGATACTTCCTGCTTTGTTTCTTTTGCTAAAGATTGTTTTGGCTATTCGTGGTCACTTATGTTTCCATATGAATTTCCATATTGTCATTTCCAAGTCTGAGAAGAATGATGTTGGTAACTTAATGGGTATTGCGTTGAGCATTGAATCCGTAGATTGCCTTTGGTAGGATGGACATCTTAACAATGTTGATTCTTCCAATCCATGAGCATGGAATATTTTTCCATTTGTTTGTTTCTTCTTGGATTTCTTTGAGAAGTGTTTTTTAGTTTTCATTGTAATGGTCTTTCACTTCTCTGGTTAGGAAAATGCTGAGGTATTTCTCTCTTTTTTGTAGCTATTGTGAATGGAATTGTGCTTTTAATTTGGTTCTCTGCCTACTTGCTGCTGTTGTATAAGAATGTGACTGTCTTTTGCACATTTATTTTGTACTCTGAGAATTTGCCAAAGTACTTTATCACTGCAAGAAGGTTTTTGACAGTTTTTTTTTTTTTATTTTCGAGGTATAGGATCATATCATCAGCAATGAGGGATGACTTAACTTCCTCTTTTCCTATTTGGAAAACCCTGATTTCCTTCTCTTGTCTAATTGCTCTCTCTAGAAATTCCAACAGGAATGTTGAACAAGAAGGGTGAAAGTGGGCAGCCTTGTCTTGTTCCAGTTTTCAGGGAGAATGCTTCCAGTTTCTGTCCATTTAGCAATATGCTGGCTGTTGGTTTATCGTAGATGGCACTTACTATTTTGAGATATGTCCCTTCTATGCCTAGGTGTTTGAGGGTTTTTATCAAGAAAGGATGCTGGATTTTATCAATAGCTTTTTCTGCATCCAATGATATAATCATGTGATTCTTGTTTTTATAACTGTTGATGTATTTAATTACATTTATGGTCTTGAGGATATTGAACCAGCCCTGCATCCTGGGGATGAAGCCTACTTGGTCATGGTGGATGATTTTTGAGATATAGCAACAGTAATTTTTGATCCTAGCTAATAAAATATAAATATTGAAAATACACTCAAAAAGATAGATACTCTTATACATACCTGAAATAAAAGAAACCAGAGAATATACACTGTTGACATAAGTTTAATAGTATAAACACTTTAGAATAATGAACAATAAGTGTAATAGCATAAGAGTAGAATTTTGGACAACCCCTTCAGGTCTCCTTCCACTGTGGGAGTTTTTCTATCCTCTCAATAAATCCTGCTTTCAAAAAAAAAAAAAAAGAGTGGAATTGTATTGGTGCAAGTTAGGTGACTGAAAATAACACTCAGACTTTATGGAAATTGCTAACCAAGGCTAGCACTATTGTCTTTAATTTAGGATGCAATGCTAAAAAATTAAAATTTTTCATGATTTTCCATTTTTTTAATTAGAATCACTTTTAGGAATAAATTCTTCTTTTCTTGAAACTATGTTCCTAGCAGGAGAAAAGTCTGTTTTTTTTCACCACTTTGCTTATTGTGAAAACCATACACTACAAGTCTGCCACTTAGAAACGATATGTTTTTGAACATAATGTATATAAACTGTCTTATGAGACAGTGAAGAAGGATCTGATTTAATTATCTACACAAAAATATAAATGACATGGGCAAAATAGGCTCTTTTTTTGTTTACCTAGTTAGATATCCCATATGAAAATGTTTCTTTAATTTTTCTATACAATATTCTTGTATTTATAAAGTTTACCATATTTATATCTATGTATCAACACAATGTATCTTTTAATCATTTAACTTTCCTATGATCAGTTAAAAAGTGTAGAAATACAAAGTTTAGAAAGTATTTTGGAAACATCTATTCTTCAAACTATCTCATTTTTTAAAAATCTAGTCATAAACACTTTTGAACATTTTAGTTACATAATGAAGATACTATTTAGGCCTTTATAAACCTGTAAAAGCAAAAGTAAATAAATTTGAGCAATGAAAAGTCATACAAATATATTGATTTCTAAATGATAACAATTATATAGTAAGTCCCTACATACAAACATTAAGTTGTAAACTTTCAAAGATGCAAACATGTTAGTTGGGTACCTAGGCTAACTTTGTTGGACTTATGAACATATTGGACTTATGAACACGCTCTCAGAACAGAACTCATTTGTATATAGAGGGCTTACTGTAATATAATAATTCGAGCTTTTCTCATGATTTTTCTGAAAAAATATTATATGGTCATTTATGAACATAAATCATATGGTTAGCTAAAAAGAAATCATAGAAGAAACCCTCAACAGTATTTCATGTGGATATTAGTAATATCTACCTATGATTTAAGGGTTCTTAAGCAGTATTAAAAAGTTGTGCAAAGTGATAAACCCATGCTGTTAAATATATTCCGTTGAGCAAAAGAAATGCTCTTTCTGTATCTCTCAAATTCTGATTTCTCAACAGGCTGATCTTCCAAGGCTTATTTTTTGCCAGGATCAGGGAGTTTCTGCCCATAGAGTCCTATTAAGGTTGGTTCATAGTCTTCTGACTTCACTACAGTTAGACAAAGTGTCCTTCAGGCATCTGATTTCCTTGGAGGAAAAAAAATAGCATACATCTTTAGTTACCAAGAAGATGACAAAATAAAAGTTTACCAAACATTCTTAAGTCTTCATATTGGCTTCAAAATCTCCCAGAACAAGTAACCTTTAGCACTGTTTCTTAAACTAGTAGAAACAGCCTATGTGTTATGCGTGATAAGGCCTGATAAATTTTAGAAAACATTTAAAATATTTTGGCTAATTATCACTTACCAGTTATATCTAGGGAGTAAGGTATGCTAGGAAATTTTGACATATTCTTACACATATTCCATGGAATAAAAGTATAAGGCTGGGTGTGGTGACTCAAAGCTGTAATCCCAGCACTTTGGGAGGCCAAGGCGAGAGGATTGCCTGAACCCAGGGGTTCGAGACCAGCCTGGGCAACTCGGTGAGACCTCGTCTTTACAATAAATCACAAAATTAGTCGAGCATGGTAGCCCATGCCTGTAATTCGAACTACTTGGAAAGCTGAGGCAGAAGGAGCACCTGAGCCCAGCAGGTCGAGGCTGCAGTGGCCATGGACGTACCATTGCACTCCAGCCTGGGCAACAGAGACTCCAACTAAAAAAAAAAAAGTTATATATATATATAAAACTTTTATGCATACATACATATATGTATGTGTGTGTATGTGTGTGTGTGTGTGTGTGTGTGTGTGTGTGTATACTCTATATATAATGGACTAGACTATCTGTGTGTGGGTGAAATTTTGCAATTTTAAAAATATTTTCATGTTATTTTTCATACATAACATGATTAAGGATCAAAAAATTATAGTCTGTTGCAATAAAAAGAGAATAAACAGTACTTTAACAGGTGAAAGTAAATTTTGAATCTTAATTGTATAATAGGTTTGTACATTTAAAATCACAATTTTGAAGGGGTAAAGCAATTAAAATAGCAAAGTTTTGTGCCTGAAATAATAATTATTTTTTTTCAGATAATTACCTAGCACGATAACAGATGTTAATAGTCTTTTGTTCATTCAATTCTTATTTCAACAGCTTATTATGGAGTCTGTCAAGTCCATATCGTGTTCTGGAGTCTCGTGACCAAGCAGTGGCTACAACAATGTCCTTAAGCTCTGGAGTTTGTGTTATGGTGTGTTCAGATATACCAATGACTCTTTAACACTTGTATTTCTCTATGAATGCAATAACAGTACATGTAATTTTCAGACAGTGATGCAATCTTGGTGCTGAATGAAGCAGATGTCATGATGGATTTGTTCCTTCCTTTGTACTCACTGTAGTACTTTGCTTTGGTGTATCTGTGTTTTCAACTCTTACATTAGAGACATTATTTCAGACACTGAGTTGAGCGAGGCGTTTTTATTGTGACTACATCAGAGCGTTTATTTGATATGCTGCGATTGTCTCCAAAGTCTCACAGTTGTAGCACTTACCTTTTAATTCGTATTTCTGAGGTTTGGCACTTCCATCCTCACTTTTTGACTATCATTATAGCTCCCAGTAGATCTCACTGATCTAACCATGCCTCTATCCCATAGTTTGTTCTTGACACAAAATTCAGAGATCGTTTAAATTACAAATAATATCATATCACTCTGTGTTTTTCTGCAAGGCACCCCCATTTCACTTAGAATTAAAAGCCAACATCCTTAGAAGAGCCTACAATGGCACAAATGGTGCATGAGGTTACCCTGTAACCTGTCACATCTCCCTATTATTTATCTGATCTCATTTACTACTCATTCTCTTAGCCAGCCACACTGGCTGTCTTGTTGTTTCTTGAAAGCTACCATATATTTTTCTTAGTGTTTCACTTTACCCATGTCCAATGCCTGGAAAGTTTTTTCCAGGTGCAATTGTCTGAGGTCTTACCTCCAAGACTGTGCTGAAATCCTCTCAAAAACCTGTAGTGGCCGTTCTACTGAATACTGCAACATCCTTTTCCAAATCACACACTTAAATTCTCGCTACTCTTCTCTAAATTATATTAAACTGTTGAAAACAATTTTCTTATCTGTTTATTGTTTATCCTCTGTCTGCTCCACAAGAATATAAGCTTCATGGTGCTTGTTTTATTTACTGAGACCTTTATATTCAAATACCTGGGACAGTATCCAGTTCATATTAGGTATTTATTTGGTATATATTTGTTGATTGAATGAGAGTTGTGCTTTCCAGTATTGTTGATATTTCCCAATGTGTTAGTGTATTTCATTAGTTGTATAGAGATCTCTAATTAATCAAATTGTGATATTTCTGTTAGTCTGTCCAGAATTCAATTTTAGTGCTTTGTCATTTGATTTGCTATTATTATATATTCCTTGTCTTTGAAATTTTTCAAACTTGTAATATATGATTTAGCCATTTTATATTTTTATTGTTTAATTATAATAAGCGATTAAGTAAAATGGAGAGAATATACAAAATATTTAATTAAATAAAGTAATTCCTAGAAAAGTACCAATGCTGTAGAAATGTATATTGGTTACAGCAAAAACAAATTGGATGGCATTATTTATTATTATGTGTTGCAGAAAATTATACTTATTTTCAAAGAAGATGTAAATAGACCAACACTCTTAAAAAATTCCTCAACTTACATCTTCAGTATGGTTTTTAAGGGGCATGCATGCTCAATGCTTACAAACTCATCAGTAGGAAGTTCAGACCAAAATACTCTTGCTCAAATTTGGGAAAAACACAGAATTTTAGATAGAAAAAAGAAAGGAGGTAGATTTATAGGTAGGTATGTTGATAGATACATAAAGAGATACAAAGAAGACCGATGGATGGATAATTAATGTGTTTAAATATTGTACTTCTATAGTGTTTGGTGGCTTTTCTACGTATGCCTCAATAAAGATTTGTTACCCCAATCTAACTTGATGTTACTACACATATTTCAAATCAGTTATGAATATGGCCTTTGGTTTAAATCAATCCAATAATTATCTCAGTCATCGCTTGGATCTTATTGACTTCAGCGTGAGTTGCATTGTTCTTGGTTTTCCAGAATCTAACCTTATGTTCATCCTATTCAGTCTATGGTTCATCAAAGTCATAGCAAAAATGGTGATGTTTACGAATATGCTTCTTCAAAATGCCACATATGCAACGTTCAGGACCTTCCAAACTGCCCTCAATTAAAGATCATTCTTGTATAAAAGCTGTTTCATTTTGAAACCTAACATGGGTTCTAGAATGTTGACAGAGTTTATCTCTACCTCGCCCCCTTTTTTCCTCACCCTATTCTATTATATAAACTTTTCTGATTCTTTAGCTTTAACATATTCTTGCATTTTCAAAAGCTATCTATCTCTCAACATTTTTTTAAAAAAATATGGAAATGGTATGTGTGTGTCCTGGATTTTTGAAACTCAATGTTATATTGCTAACGCCATCTATATTTTGCATTTAGTTGTAGTTTGTAATGATACTCCGTCATGTGTCTTTTCCAAAGATGCTATTCATTATCCTTTCTACAGAAATAAAGTTGGCATTTTTATGGCACTGTATTTGGCTAGATTTTTAGTACTACATACAGTGCTGCTATGGACATTCTCAAACATCTACTGGTAAACATGCCCAAGGGTTTCATTAACTTTCTATATAAAAGTATGGTGAGTCACATGGAATGAGAACGGTCAACTTTATTCAATACCATTAAAATGTTTAATCAAATTTTTATGAAGGTAAATTACAAAGGATTAGAAAGCGTGAACAAATTATTCATGGAAGATATCGTAAAGAAAGAAAAGAAATTTTCAGATGAGTGCCCAGGTGTGAAGTCAGCACATAGTTAATTTGTTTCCACCAAATACCTTCAATACTGTCTAGCAGATCTTTTATCCCTTAATTCTTTCTGTTGCTTTATCGAGGTTGAATATTAGATCTTGTCATACTATCTCACCATTGTGACAGAGATCTAGAAGAGATGTTATTAGCTTTAAGATATATTAAGTATATGTGTGTATACAAACATACATATTAAAATGAGCTAATCCATGATAAACAAATGCCAGTCTTTTACTACTGAGATGAATAGTCTAACTTGTGGTTGAAAATTATTTAAACCTTGGAGTTGTCACTTTTACTTTTCAAAAACCGAAAGGTATACAATTTACATCTGAGGATAATTAAAAATGATGATCTATTTTGCTAGAAAAACTCAAGAGAATATGTTTTAAAATATTGAATATATTTGTTAATATTAAGTTCTGTTTCTACTAGTTAACTAACGACACCACTTTAACTTGAAATAGAACCAAATTACTTAGCAAGCAAGAAAGTATATTATGTAATCTAAAAAGACAATTGTGCTTAAAATCAAACAGATCAGTTACATGGAAAAACTCAGTTTAAAAATCTGCTTCAAGAGTTTTGCTCTATGAGGTAGATCCAAAAGACCTGGAATTATTTTTTGGAGGGCAGGCCCCTTATAGTGCACGTTTCCCCCACTAGATAAGTTTTCTAGAAATCCGTCAACATCACACCAGCTAGCATTGTTGTAAGAGGCTGTGTTTGGCTTAGGAAATTGCTTTTAAAAAATCTTTCAGCTGTTTTGTGCATTTCATGATGGGTGATTTACATGTGCACCTGCCCATATCACACCGAGTGTTCAGCAGTGTTCACCCTTCTTATTCATCCGATCTTGCCCAGAGTGACTTTTTTTTGACTTGTTTCCCCAATGAACAAAATCCTCATATAAAAACGTTTTGTCAATGTGGAAGAAGTAAAACACAAGATGGCAGAAGCACTAAAAGGCATCAAAATTGAATAGTTCAAAAATGGAATTTAGCAATGGAAAAAGCATCTGGATTGGTGTATTGCATCAAATGGAGAGGACATTGAAGCTTACTGAAGTTTAAACATGTGAAAAGAAATACACAAACTTTTATAAACAAATGTTGGGATTATTTTGGAGGTCTCTCCTTGAATTTTAAGACTTTGATAAGTTATTATGAAGCTTAAATTAGGTAATAGATGCAATCATAGTTGAGTGCATGTTATTCAAATAGTTAACTAATAATTTGTAGTTCTAATTTTCATGACACTTTATTAACAGTATTGTAACAATAATAAACTTTAATAAATAATAATAGTTTATTATTATTACAACGTGTTTAGAACATTCTTTTTTTTTTGTTTTTTTTGAGTTGGCGTCTCACTCCGTCTCCCAGACTGGAGTGCAGTGGCCGCTTCCGGCCACCACAGCCTCGACCTGCTGGACTCCAGCGATCCTTCCACCTCAGCCTTCCAAGTAGCTGGAACTACAGGCATGCGCTACCACGCCGGGTTGATTTTTCGATTTATTGTAGAGATGAGGTTTTGCCTGCCCAGGAGGGTCTCGAACCCGCGGGCTCAGGCAATTCACTCACCTCAGCCTCCCAAGGCACGGGATTACAGGCTGAGCCACCGAGCCCGGCTAGAACATTCTTATTATAGCCTTTTTGTTGCTCAAATTCTGACTACAATAGCCTCCTAACTGATGTAACTAACGAACCTTGGATTTGGTATACAAGGTTTGTCATATTTCAATAAATATTTGCCTAGAGACATTTCCCATCAAGATCTCAAACCATAAAAAAGACAAAACAAAAATAAACAGCACATAAACTATTAGTTTCAATTAAATAAATTCTAAGATACACTCTACCTACAAATAAAAATAAACTAAAAATTGACAGCTACATCGTTGAACAGAAAAGAAACAGGTTTGTGGTTCTGACACCATCATAGTAAAAGTAACACCTGACAACAACTTATTACTATATTTAAAATCGCAAATTATTCAAAATTTAAAATTTGAATTTACCGTATCAGTATCAGCCAGGAGGCAGAATCCATGCTAAAACTTTTAGCAGAACATATGTAACTTGTCAATAGAGTCTATGCCAGTTATAGGGCCAAAGACCAGAACAAAAGCATTAAGCTACACTAGAGATAATTCCAGGAAGTAGTTACCCCAATTAAGGCTAGGGGGATATAATGGGCAAAAGTTGAGTTTGTTTGATTCTAAGGGAAAGGAAGAGACCTGCTACAAAGCTGGAATTCATGCTGGTACTGCTCCTTTGGGTGAGGGCATTAAAGCTGGTTCTAGAAATGACCAAAAAAGCCTGAGACTGGCCAGGCAAGTTGGCTCATGCCCATAGTCTCAGCAGTTTGGGAGGCAAACAATGGAGGATTACTTGAGGCCAGGAGTTTGAGATCAACCTGGCAACATAGACACCAGCTGTACAAAACAGTTTTTAAAAAGTAGCTGGGCATGGTGGCACACTCTTGTGATCCTAGCTACTCAGGAGATTGATGCTGGAGGATCATGGAGCCCAGGAGGTCAAGGATGCCATGAACCCTGATTGTGCCACTGCAATTCCAGACTGGTGACAGAGTGAGACCCAGACTCACAAAAAAAAAAAAAAAAAAAGAGGAGGTTTTTCTCAGGAAAATTAATAGGCTTTTATTTATTTATTTATTTTCTTTATTCTTATTTTTTTAATTTTAAAGATGTGGGGTACAATTCAGGATGAGGTATACAAGTGGTCACTGCACAGGTAAAGTTGGGGTCTCCCTTTGGTCTCCACGTCACCTGTTTTGAGATTGGGTATCCTTATTGATGCTGTGTTCCCCCCTCCATCCATCCCGGCAGTATTCCACGACTGCCAATTCCTTTCTGATAGTATTATGGTAAGGTTCAGGGTCTGCTTATGCGGGAGAACACGTGTTACTCAGTTCTTTGTTTCTGTGATACACAATCGAGTATTATAGATGCTAAATATAGCCAAGTTGCTGTGAAGTCCATATGTTTCTCCTTCTTTATGGCTGTGTAATATTCCATCACATACATATACCACATTTTTCATCCAGTCAGTTTCGATGGACACGCGGTTGGTTCCATGTTTTTGCTATTGTAAACAATGCTGCAATAAACTTGCGTGTGCAGGTAGGTATCTTTGCTGTATAATGATTTAAGTTCCTTTGGTCATATTCCCAGTAGAGGAATTACTGGAAGGTCAACATCTAGTTCTTTAAGAAATAACCACACTGTTTTCCAGAGATATCCTTATGGAAATCAGAGTAAGCAACCAATTTCTGATCAAAACCCAGATGTCTATGCCATAAGAGATAAGATAGACAAGTGGGACCTCATTAAACTGAAAATCTTATGCAAAGCAAAATAATCCATCAAGAGAACGAGGAGACAGCCCACAGGATGGGAAAAAATATTTGCCAACTGTATATCTGACAAAGACCTAACATTCAATATCTATAAGGAACTCAAATGTGGTGATGGGAAAAAACAAGCAGTCCCATTAATAAATGGGCAAAAGACATGAATAGATATTTCCAAAAGAAGACATGTGGGCAGCCAACAGACACATGAAAAAGTGCTCAACCTCACTAATCATCTGAGAAATGCAAATCAAAACCACACTGAGATACCATCTAACCCGAGTAAGAATAGCCATTGTTAATTAAACAAATAACAGCAGATGCTGGTGAGCTTATGGAAAAAAGAGAACACTTCTACATTGTTGGTGGGAATGCAAACTGTTCAACCTGTATGGAAATTAGGCTTTCTTAATGTGTGAAATAAAAGCAAAGAAATGAGAAAAATGGAAATAAAAAATACCAAAGTCCAGTTACATCTCATAATAAAATGAAGAGAGAAATTGGAAATAAGTGAAATGAGAGACAAAATTGGGAGAAGAAAAAACGAAAAGGGACTTACAGGGAAACATAAATCTAAAAGACAAGAATCAACAAATAAAAAGCAACATGAGTTAGTCACATATATTAAGAACAAGACCCTGCCGCAAAAAAAGAAGTAATTCTCTTTTGTCCTTTTACTTATCAGTCAGTCTCCAGATTCCCTCTATTAGCAGAATTGAACAAGTAGACAGTTGTCAAAGTAGAAATGCAGTTTGCAGACCCTCAGCCTCTGCATAACATAGTAGAGCATAGAAGAATGGATTTGCAGTTTAGAGGCAACAGCTTTAAGAGCTAACTTCAAATATTATATTCCTAGAGTGTGTTTTCATCAACATTTTTGAAAACACGGTGTGTCTAAAATCCTGGTCCTCCTTGGTATTTGAATTTTTGACTCCTATCTCAAGTTCATCTCTCCATCCTCATCCCTTGCCAATTTCTCTCTTGCTTTCTCTGCTAAACTAAGGATACTAATTGTTTTTTGGCAGACTAAATTCCAGACCTCTTCACGCTCTTTCTCACATGGGAGTATTTGCACGTCCTGATTGCTGTGTGGTTTTCTCTTCTCTCTTCTTCATCTAGACAAACTCTTTATATCCTTTGTGACACAGAAAAAGTGACTTTCCTTGGCTCTGAGTAACAAGACCTCATCTTATAGACTATGCAACAATGACGCTATCTACTTCCAGCAATTGTAGAATGTAACAAACAGTACTGTAATGAACACATTTCTTAGCATCTCTTTCAATAGGCTGCGTGCTACTTAAGTGACATGACCTCCTGATTCTGGAAAATAGAATGTATGTATATATATGCATAATATAAATAGATATATATATATATATAAACATATAGGTTTTTGAATCAGGATGCTAACCATAAGGGCTAATATAGTTGATGTGTTTGAGAAATGAATTCGTTCATAAGTTTTCTAGAAGTCAAGAGAAAAAAGACAGTAAGATAAGTTGAAGCTAGACTTTATGTTTACTATGGAAGATGAGAGGGTAATGATGAATTAAAAGACTAGAAAAATATACTAAATATCAGTAAGCATACATAAACTTGTCCTGGTGCAAAAGAATGCATGTGCAAAACAGTATCATAGCTAAAATATATTATCAATGGATTTTGTTATCCTGTTTCATCTAACATAACTATTCATTGAAAGCCATAAGAATAACAACACATAAAAGAGAATCAACAAAATGAGCTGATGAGAGAAAATTGTGAGCCAATATGAAAGTATATTTATTTTGATATCTGATCAAATGGCCATTGGATTTGCACTTGGTTGAAAAAGAAATAGTGGAGGGATTAAAAGAGTAAAAGAACACAAGAGCAAAGAACTTCAGAAAGAAAAATGTAAGAGTACAAAATAATTTAAGAAAGGAGAAGAGAATGAAATATTCAAAGAAGCCGGGCTCGGTGGCTCAGCCTGTAGTCCCGCGCCTTGGGAGGCTGAGGTGAGTGGATTGCCTGAGCCCGCGGGTTTGAGACCCGCCTGGGCAGGCGAAACCTCATCTCTACAATAAATCAAAAAAATTAGCCGGGCGTGGTAGCGCGCATCTGTAATTCCGGCTACTCGGAAGGCTGAGGCGGAAGGATTGCCAGAGCCCAGCAGGTCGAGGCTGCGGTGGCCGGGAGCGGCCACTGCACTCCAGTCTGGGCAATCGAGTGGGACTCCAACTCAAAAAAAAAAAAAAAAGAAGATATATAAATGGCCATAAAACATATGAAAAAGTGCTCAACATCACTCATAATCAGGGAAATGCAAATTAAAACCACAATGAGATACCACCTTACACCAGCCAGAATGTCCATTATTAAAAAATCTACCTTAGGAACAGAGGTCATTATATAAAAATGACACCTGCACTCGCATGTTTATTGCAGAATTTTTTTTATAATTGCAAAGATGTGGAATCAACCTAAATCAACTAATCAGTGGATAATAAAAATGTATTATATGCACACCATGGAACACTGCGTAGCTATAAAAACAGAATAAAATCATGTCCTTTGCAACAACGTGAATAGAACTGGAGATCATCATCCTACATGAACTGAGTCAGAAACAGAAAACCAAACATTCATGTTCTCATTCATACGTGGGAGCTAACTAGTCACAAAGATGAATATAATAGATACCAGGGACACCAAGAAGTGGGGAGGCTAGGATTCAGAAACTACCTATGGGGCACAATGATCACTATCTGGGGAATGTGCCACCTGAGACCCAAACCCCACCACTATGCAATAAGCCTTGTAGCAAATGAGCATGTGTAACCCCTGAATTGAAAATTTAAATTAATAATAATAAAAGAGAGAAAGAAATAAATACTTTCTTTTTTAAATACAGCAGTCATGGAAGAAGTGTTTGGTTTATGGAATAATGAGTCACTGCATGAACCAAAATATAAGAAAAGCGTCCTTGCTCCAAGGACAGGGATGATGAGTGAGGTATTAGTAAGCATCTCAGCATCACTGCTTTCTAAGAACCTTTATCCCACCTTTCATTTATCGTCACTCATACGTACAACCATTCTTTCTCCCCTAATATTCCTTTCCTTTTATGGAAAAGAAAATGGCAGATTTCAGAAGGCAACAGAAACTCAAGGATTCAGAGTCAATTTCAACATGTAATATTAATAACATATTAGTTAAGTAGTAAAAAGTGAGTATGGTATAGGCAGAGATTGTTTTAATAAACTCATTTCCTAGAAAAATGCTTGGTAGATAATAAGAACATAATTAATATTTTTTGAAAAAATAAATTAATTAATAACATTAGATTCATTCTTTCATAATGTAATGTAATGCAAGTATAGTTTGGTCTTCTTATGTTATAAAACATATTATTTCTCAAAATCACCTATAAGAATCCAGACTTGAATATCCTCAAGTTTGAAAACTTCAGTCAACCACAGAAGTTATAACTTGGGACTATTCATCAATGCTCCTCCCTGTCCTCTAAAGTCAGAAATGAAATGTTTTTCAAAATAATCCAAAGAAGAGTGAAAGAGGATGCAGAGGGATGTGATGTTTCTATCCTGCAAGCCACAACAGTTATGAAAGCAAAGAAAAGCCACAAGACCACCTAGAAATGAAAATAGCAAATTTAAACAGGTAGAAAAAATACATTATCTTCTACCCTTGAAATGTTTACCAAATGTAGGATTATGTTTCCCATCATCAGTGACCCAGAAACCTGAAAATGTATTTCAAAAAAAAAAACTGTAACAGATATCATAGGACCTCTGATCTGGTGCCTTTTTTATTTTTGCTAGGTATGAGCTCATTTACAAAGAAATACACCTTGACTAGTATGTCAGAGAGAGGTCTCAATGCCTTTAATGTTGCTATTAACAGCTAGGAAAATTCAGAGCCTCCTACTTATTCTCTCTCATTGTTTGCACCTGATGTCAACTTAGTCAGAATGATTTGTTTAAAATATGTAATTCAGTAGGCACCTCGAGAAGTAATGTGGAATATATAAACCTGGCCTGCCTAATTTCAAGTGAAATACAAGAGAGAAATGCATATTAATGTGAAATGACTATAAATCAAAAGCTATTTCATTTTCTAAGGTAGTGTAAAAACCAAACCTGTTTGAAACCATAATTCAGCTGTCATAATCTCTTAGATATACCACTGACCTTCCTTAGAAGTTTCTGCCACATAGAAGTGAATGGATCAGGAGGAGAAGCCTTAAATCACATGGCAGTACTCTGAGCCAGGTACTTGAAGGTAATATAGCACACTTGAGGAAGTCCTTAACCACAAGGCACACTTTCCTAAATACAGATTCTTCATGATCTTCATGTAAACATACTGACCTCAAACTCATTCACTGTGTAGACTATACAAAAAGATTCATAGTGTATTCCATGCCTGTGCCTAACAGATTTTTTTAATCAATATTGAACTTGAAGCTTCAATGTTTTTAAGAAACAGCTGAAAGATTTTGTGTTGTAATTCCTGAAGTTACATTGTCTGATTAATTTAGGATGTATATTTTCCCTTGGTGTTTTACATTTATTATTAATAAATAGCAGTAGCTAACATGATTGCTTGGCTGCATACCTCTCCAAAATGAAGTATTCTCTTAAAATTGTGACTTTCAGTGTTAAGCCTGAGGTAGGAAATGGGTTAGAATTCGAAATCACGTTATTCAGAATGCTGATGACGCTAGGGATCAAAACAATTCTTTTGGAAGGAGGGTGGGAGAAAAATCTGGCAACTTATGGGGACTTTTAAACTGGAAGAAAATAGATGATGTTTATTAGACTTCATTTGCAATACTTAGTGGATTTTCAACAAAGAGCTAGTGCTGTTTTTACCCCCAAAGTTATAAGAAGATGAAATTGGTACTTAAAAAAATGTTTTAAGTAAGTTAGAATTTCGTAGGCTTATGCATGAAGGAGGAGGACAAGGTGTGGGAAACAGAGACTCTCTGGGAACTATAAAGGTGAGTGGAAACAAGTTCTACCTCCAAGGCTTTCTCTTAGTGACTAGCTCTGATCTGTAACAGATTTCGCAGAGATAAGGAGAAGAAAACAACTTTTACAGTTGAGGAAAAGGCACGGTGACTGATTCCTTAAAGAACTTACTCTATCCACAAAGAAAGAAAATTTTTAAGAGTCATTTCTATTATCTACCACAAAGACTGAGAATATAAGGTCCTTAGCTCTATTTCAAAATTACTAATAATTTTCTGGGTGAATTACTCTGTACTTCAATTTCTTACCTAAAAGATGTCCAAGTTAGGTAATTAAAAGCTAAAAGTGAACACTCTACACATAGTAAGGGCTGAGTTTCTATTTTTAAAAATGTGTTAAAGCATGATTTTAAATTATTAGTATAATTATAAATGAAAGATCGACAAATATTTCTTAAATACCGTTTGTGTGGTCAAGGCACTATAATATGTGATGAATAGTATATTTTTAAATAACATGTAGTTGCTGACTTCACAAATGCTACAAGTTTTCAATGACTTCCTTCATGCTTCCAGAGTCATTTATACATTGACCATAAATAATTGTATAACAACCTTATAGTCATCCAGCTATAAACAAAAGTTTACCACAAAGAGTTGGGCCACTCTTAAGGACTCTCAATATAATCTGGTACCGTTTTTTGACAAAATTATGTAGTGTCAAAGCCAAACCTGTAGGAAATCAAAATTCAGCTGTCATAATTGCTTAGATATACCACTGACCTTCCTTGGAAGTTTCTGCTACATAGACATGAACAGATCAAGAGAAGAAAACTTAAATCACATGTCAGTACTGTGAGCTACTTGCCTAGTATTTCTCTTTTTCACATCCCTGACCCTCAAGCTCGATTATGCTGTTACACAAAAGTAAGATCAATTAACTAAAAGTTATATATGTACGGGGTGCCAAAAATATTTATACACATTTTAAGTATGACATCCACTCAAAAGATAGTGTTAATCAAATGAATGCTAGCATCGCCACGCAACAGACAGGACAGTCAAATAAAATGATGGAAGCACGGTTGAGTGAATGTCATACTACACATTGCTACCGTAATTTAATTCAACTTCAAAAAGTAATACATAAATAGCATCTCTTAAAATGTGTATACAGGGACTTCTGCCAAGATGGCGACTGGGCAGCGTGGTCTGTGAGACCTCCGCAGAAGAGGACACAGAAGGACTCAGATTCTCTCCCTGGGAGCCCGCTCCCCATACGGAACTCGGCCACTGACACCGCAGAGACATCACAGCAGACTGGCAGTAGAAGAGGCGCCACCGCCGCCACTGATCTTCACAGTGGGACAGCAGCTCGCCGCTGCGAGCGGCTTGCCACGCCCCCCCGCCGCCCCACTTCCGCTGCCGCTGCCGCCTCCGCCACCACAAGCAGCTCGGTTGCCGCCACGGTCCAGACATACATTGCTGTCACTGCTGCGGCCAGACACCTTCAACGCACAGCCTGTGCCTGAGGTGATCCACCCCTCCAGACAGGATATGCTGAGACTAAGATCGCTGCCGCTGCCACTGCCATTGCCACCACCACTGCCGCTTTGACTTCTGGGTGAGCCTTGGACCTCCTCCTGTGAGTCCACTCCCGACTGGCTCCCCCCCATGGGACAAGCAACTGAGATAAAGACCACCTGGAGCCTGAGACAGCACCACCTG
>CAUYQG010183607.1:0-21784 GCA_963574415.1 Tarsius wallacei
GCCCGGCTAATTTTTTGATTTATTGTAGAGATGAGGTCTCGCTTGCCCAGGCGGGTCTCGAACCCGCGGGCTCAGGCAATCCACTCACCTCAGCCTCCCAAAGGCGCGGGATTACAGGCTGAGCCACCGAGCCCAGCTATACCCCATATCTTTAAACTAAAACAAACAAAAAATGGTCCACTGACCACCTGCAGCAGAACCTACGGATTGCAAAGACTACAAATTTCCTCCTCCCAGAACTTCTGACCTAGAAGAATAACCTCAAAGTCTGAACTGAAATGTGAGTCTTAGGAGAGTTTTAGACTTGAGCTTAATCCACAGCTTCCAGATCATCATGATTACTTAGCTTCCACCAACCCAAACCCCTCTGGACTCTAACGTCCTAGCTCAAAGATGACACAATTGTGATGTACATCAAAATTAACTATATCCTACAAAAATCAAAATACTTCTGGCTCATATTAGCTCAACGATAAAACAACCATAATGCATATCAAAATTAATTATGTTCTACAAAAATTAGCATACTTCTGTTAATATTGAATTTTCCAAAAAAAAAAAAAAAAATCAGTGCATTAAAACGAGCGAAGACTTTGAAAAGAGAAAAAATGAAAGGAAAAGTAGTAGATTGCTTCTTGTTCTCTGCATCAACAGAGACAGGACATATGTGCTGCTGTTCCATAGCACTATGGCTACAAGAAGGTAAGCCTAGGTCTCACTAAGCTCCTAACGCTTCCCCTTTATGTGAGAGTCTAACAAACGCACTAAATTAATCTAAAATTCCTTATCCTTTTAAAACATAAAATGGAAACTTCGAAGTGACTTATTTTTCTTTATAAGTCATGTGCTACAACAGGAGAAAGATACTGCTTTGAAGATAATAGTTTAGTTTGACAGAGATCAAAGACATTTATTTAACAAAATTTTGCAAAGCCTTTTGGTTTATGGTACAAAATTTTGCTGAATTATGATGACTAAGAATAATTCATCTGGGCTGAGAGGAAGGAGACTCCTGATTCATTCATTTTTTTATACAGCTATTAAAAAATATTTATTAAGTGCTAACATTGAGAGCAGTTAACAAAACAGACTCAGTTCCTGTCCCCAGAGCACTTAGGGGAAAATAGACAAGCAAATGGAAAAGCAGGGAAACAGAAAATAAGGAAACATATAGGAGGCACAGCCACCCTGTCTTGTTGGGCCAGAGAAAGCTTTCTGGAGAAACATTCAGACAGGATGAGCATGAACTTGGCAAAAAGCCAGAGGTCTGAGAGAAAAAGCATACTCAAACAGCCAAGACGTTTAGAGTGCTTGACCTACAATTACAAAGAATAAGTGGGAGTGTTGAAGTGAAGGCCCAAAAAATAAGTGCAAGCAAGGTCAGAAGGACTCTTATAGACCATGTTAAGATTTTTTTTTTTTTTTTGGCTAAGTGCAGTGGCTCCTGCCTGTAATCCCAGCACTTTGGGAGGCACAGGTGAGAGGACTGCTTGAGTTCAAGACTAGCCTAAGTAACACTGCAAGACCTCCTCTCTACAAAAATAAAAAAATTAGCTGGGCATGGTTGTGCGCACCTGTAGTCCCAGCTACTCAGGAGGCTGAAGCAGAAGGATCACCTGAGCCCAGGAGGTCGGGGCTGTGGTGAGCCATGATCATGCCATTGCACTCTCGCCTGGGGGACAGAGAAAGACCTTGACTCAAAAAGAAAAAATATATACATTTATTTTTAATGCTAAGAAAAATGGGAAGCCACTGAAGGTCTTAAACGAATGAGGTCAACCTGCTTGGGTCTGTGCTACCTGAAGATCACTCATTGTTGAAATGAAAGCTGAAGCTTGAGTAAGTCTTAGGGGAGTGGCACAGGCTTTCGATAACAGCAGGGCCTGGAGCTGAGGAAAAGGTAGGCTTTGTGGGCTGTGTGGTTACTGGAAGTTCCTGCATCCGCATACTCCCACCTGGGGAGTCATTCCAGAGTAGTGGTCAATTGTTTTACAGAAACGGGTGTATGAGGTTTGTCAGGTGCCATCCACAAATGACTTCACTCAAACACTTATCTGTGTGCGTGTAGGCCAATGAGCCAAGTCTAATATTTTCTCATTTGTTTGGTGCTTATCACGTTCTTAGATATAAAATTACGCTCCTCCCATTGTGTGTTAACTCCCAGTATGCAGTAATGTCAGTTTCAGGACTAAGAAAACAGGCACCAGTGTTCCTAACCAACAAGACAGAACTTGTGAAGGAAAAGTTCTCAGCTCCCTTGGAACATGTTTTGGATAATACAGGAAAGGCTGGATTGAGGAGGATAGACAAGTGTGTGACTGAGATACCAAGATTTTATACTCAGGACTCAAAGGTGAAATGTTTCTTAAAAGGACAGGTTTATCTTGCTTTATGCAACAGATTTAGTTCAGAAAAATTATGCATAAACTGTTTTAACTAAATTGTATTTTGAAAGCATTTGGGGAGCTTTCCATATTCAAGAGAAATGCAACGATTATTTGTGAAGACCAAATACAGTTGCTGTACTACGTATTTCTCAAGTGAGGCGCTTGAGAAGTTTGATTGGTACCAGACTGCTCTCTCTCCTTGCCAGCTGAGAAGACAAGATGTTCCCCAGTGCCGTCTCCTAGAACGTCCCTGAATCTCTCAAGACATGTTACAACACAGGGCAGACGTTATAGTAAAGACCCCCCCCCGCAAGATGTCCTGATTCGAACCCTGGTTTCATTGAACTGGTCAAGTATGAGGCTGAGTACGGCCGTATGGCTGAACTCCCATCCACAATACCCTTTCCCTTGCTCACTTCCACAGATTGGTCTAGGCATGTGATGAAGTTATGGCAATGATCATGAAAGTAGCAGCAGGAGGTAGGACTTCTGGGAAAGGGTTTTAAAACATACTGACTTGGCTGCATGTCCCTTTGGAGTTTGGGTCCTTTGCTCTTCTCTTTTCTTTCGAATCACAGACCTGATTCCTGGCAGCAGCCATCTTATGGCCATGAGGCAACACACTTGAGAAAGAAAGGCAAGAGAATAAAAGATGAAATGAACTCAGTTTCCTGATAGCATCATCTGGCTGTCTTATCAGCTCTAGAATGTGTACTCTAGACTTTTGTTGAATGAAAGGAGGAAATTCCCATACATTATATTAAGATTCGATTTGTTAATTTTTTCATTATTTCTAGCCCAACACAATCTTAATTAATACCCTGAATTTCAGTGGAAACGTTTCTGAATAAAACATAGCAGGCCAGGTTGTGGTGGCTTCACACCTGTAATCCCAGCATTTTGGGAGGCTGAGGCAGGAGGATTGCTTGAGCCCAGGAGTCTGAGACCAACCTAGGCAATATAGCGAGATCTTGTCACTACAAAAAATTAACCAGGCATGATGGCATGCATCTGTAGTCCCAGCAACTTCAGAAGGTTGAGGCAGAAGGATAACCTGAGCCCAGGTGATAAGCTGTGATCACATCAATGCACTCTAATCTGGGTGACAGAGCAAGACTCCAACTCAAAAAATAAAAGTACCAAGTTCCATTGGTACCTACAGTATGTGGGATTCTGTGATCACTTAATAACATGGGCTAGAACCAGCAAGCCAATTTCTTCCAAATGCAAATAGACAAAGTAGTGCCATTTGTATAGCCTCCTATAAAGATACTAAGCTGTGTGATCTGTGGGAGTTGTGTCATTACCATAAGACAGCAGGAAAACAAAAACAAAACACCTTCCCTATATCCCCTGGGCATTTTGGCCACAATCACTCTCATTTAATTAAGCTTGATTGGTCAAGTATTTTTTTAAAAATTCTAATCCTAGAATGCTAAGGTGGAACCAATGCGGAGGCCCAAGGAAAAGTAACTTCCCAGAAAAATAAAAGGACATGTTCTGTGGACAATTTTGGGAAGTTAAAGTAACACAGTGGGCCAAGCAGCATAGCTCACGTCTGTAACCCCAACACTTTGGGAAGCCAAGGAGGATGATCCCAGGAGGTCAGGAGTTCAAAACCAGCCTAGGCAACACAGTGATCTATAAAAAATTCTTTAAAAAATTAGCTAAGCATGGTGGCATGAGCCTATTAGTCCCAGCTACTTGGGAGGCTGAGGTTGGAGGATTGCTTGAGCCTGGGAGTTCAAGGCTGCAATGAGCCGTGATCATGCTACTGCACTCCAGCCTGGGCAACAGAGTGAGACCCTATCTCTAAAAATAATAAAAATAAAACAAAGTTATAGTAATAAGCAGTATATAAACCAACCAAAGATCAGACATTATCCATCTAGTCAGGGATTGGATAGTACACTTTAAGTAAAACACGTCACTCAGGCATGAGGGCTGCGATAGCTATATTATAGTACTTGTTCAGAGGCATAACCTGTCTGGCAGGTGCCAGGATTTTCAGACTAGTTTATATGCACATGACCATCAGTCATTTTAGGATACCAAAGACAGTAAGTTTGTATCTGTACATGGGAGTATATTTAGGCAGTTAAATGCATATAAACATGAGTAAGTACACACATTTCTGTCAAGGAGATATTATATAAGTTTAACACATATGAAGATTATTGGAGATTTCGCTAAACTCCCACTCCTGTAAAAAAGCTCTGGCTGCACTGTTTTCTGAATCTTTTTTTTTTTAAACATAACAAATTTTTTTTTAATGGAAGACTCCTAGGTCATTAATGCTTGTATTATGTGTTGGTTCTGCACTTTGGACCTGGACTGAAAATAATGAAGCACTTATAAATATCTGCTGCAACAGTGTTTCAAGCCCTGCAAGCTACCTGGTTGCTTCACACTATGATTCTAATTTACATAGAGGGAAACTGAGTTCCAGAGAGGGGAGACACCATGCTCAGTGGCGGAAGTCACCAGAAAACCTAGAAGAGTTTGGGATGCTTCAGTTTAGAATTGTGCAGATAATCTTTCAATCTGAAATTGAAATTGTTTGTTTATATTGATCAAAACTGGCCAGAGAATTTCCAAATCCCAGTTTACTTTATAACAAATAAGAAATCTTTTCTCTAGAAAACTAATCTGCCTCTTTTATGAGTATGAGTATTTTTAGATTTATCGGCAACAAATCCAAGTGAATGCAGTGTATAGAATTTTAAAACATGATCAAAGGCTCTAGCTGATTTGCTTGTTTATTTAAAAACATTTATTACCTATAATATTCATAAAAGTTACCTGGTTTAAAAAAATAGAAAGTCCAGTGGGGGTGGGGAGGAAATATTGACAGCCAGATGATCCTGATATGCTTAGGAGGACCTAAGGATCCCATTCTGAGAAACACTGGTCCTCAGAGTTCTAGCTGCTGTTGACACAAATCTCAAATTGCTCACAGTCTAGTGAGATAAACAAGTAAACAAAAAAGTATAATGTACTCTAAATATTCAGAACGGTATAAAGAAGACAAAAGAACACAAAGAGAAGTACAGAAGCATTCCTGTAGAAACGACTCGTTTTAAGAGTGGTAGAATAGCCGGGCATGATGGCTCATGCCTGTAATCCCAGCACTTTGGGAGGCTGAGGCGAGAGGACTGCCTGAAACCAGGGGTTTGATACCTGCCTGGGCAACTTGGCGAGACCGTGTCTCTACAATAAATCAAAAAATCAGCCGGGTGTGGTGGCGCATGCCTGTATTTCCAACTACTTGAAGGCTGAAGCGGAAGGATCACCTAAGCCCAGCAGATCGAGGCTGCAGTGGCCGTGAGCGTGCCACTGCACTCCAGCCTGGGTGACAGAGTGAGACTCCAACTCAAAAAAAAAAGTGTGGTAGAAATGCCACGGAAGAACAGCAGAAGGAATGGAGGGCTTACAGTCACTCAATGGGGGTGTGGTGCAGTTTGAATGAGGCGGGAGAATTAAGATGAGAGTAGAACCTGAATTACTTTTATGCCCTAATGCATCTAGTGTGAACCTATTCCCCAAGGTACAGAAGGCCACTGAAGTAAAGTGAGGGAAGAGGGGCATGGTTAGAATAAATTTTAATGTTTTATTTTTGAGTCGGAGTCTCACTCTGTCGCCCAGACTGAATGCAGTGTGCACGCTTATGGCCATGGCAGCCTTGACCTGCTGGGATCAGGCAATCCTTCCACCTCAGTCTTCCAATAGAATAAGTTTTCTGATAGAGACAGAGGCAATTCTCACTGAGAGACGATACCTGTGATGGTAGAGGTAGAAAGGTGAATGACTCTGAAAATTGTAACCCCAAATGGAGGCATTATTCCCTATGAGAAGGTAGAACAGAGAGGTATTTTCAAATTTATTTTTTAGAGAGAGTCTTGCTCTGTCACCCAGGCTGGAGTGCAGTGTTGCGATCATAGCTCTCAAACTCCTGCGCTCATGCAGAATAGCTATGTGCCACCAAGCCCGGCTAATTTTTTTATTTTTTGTAGAGACGGAGTCTCCCTATGTTGCCCAGGCTGGTTTTGAACTCCTGGCCTCAAGCAATTCTCCTGTCTGGTCCTCCCAAAGTGCTGGGATTACAGGTGTGAGCCACCATGCTGGGCCCAATAGAGAGGTCCTGACAACTAATTTAATGTCAAAAGAGAGAGGGTAAGTAATGATTCTTGGGTAGTTGATGTTAGTTTGGTGGTGGAGTGCAAAGAAGAAGTGGCATTTTAGTATTTACTAGCAGAGATTATCACTAGGACTTATTCATAGAGATGGAAATAAACCTGCAGGGTGTGGGACTTAGAAATACCAGGGCTACAGATATCTCTTTGGAAGTCATCCATGACTGAGTGGTGGTGGTTGAAGTCATGAACATGAAAGGTCATCCAAGGGGAATACTCTGAAGGTCAATGTGGAGCCTTATGGGCGTTATAGGGGGAGCATCACCCTTTAAGGGGGAGGTGGGAAAGAAACAAATAGAGAAGATTAAGAGACACAGCTAAAAGGCAAGAGGAAAAACCAAGTGTCCTGAGAAAAGGAGGTTAAGTGTCCATGGAGCAAATCAAGCCAGATAAGGACTGATAAGCAGAACGTTATATTGTGACCCACAGGCCCAACTAGGGCCTAATCAGTCTGTGAATGGTTCATTCATTTCTTCAATAAATATTTAAGGAAAGTCCCCTGGATGTTAGGTTTTACAAATAAACCTCAGACTTCAAGGACAGCCTCCATCCTATTTTGAAAGCATAGCCAAAGCACTCCCCATTTCCTCACAAATGTCATGCGGCACGAAAGATGTAAACTATGGCTTATTTAACATTAGCATTGCACTTGGGCAAATAGGGGAAGTGGGAGGTGACGTGCTCTGGAAAGATGACTCTGAGAGGACAGGAGAAGGGAAGAAAAGACAGGGGCCTTCTCATTCTGCTTAACCCCTTATTCTATTCCCAAATCCGTTTAGAGAGTAAAGTCCTAGACTAAAGAGAAGTTGCTATTTCCAATATACTCTCTTTGACCGTCCAAAGAAAAAAACTAAGATAGGAAAGAAAAAGTTAAATTCATCAAATTAAACTAGGACGTTTCCAGGCTCTGACTACAATTTGTAAAAACAGTTCCTCTCATAGTTACTTAGTCAAGCATTCATTGTATCTATGTCTTAAAACTACCCTCAAAAAAACCCAAAATGTGAAATACCCAAAATGACAATTATTAGAAAGCCTGTTTACAAATTTTTAGAAAAAGAGAATATTAATATTCATAGCACTTTAACAGAGTAGATTCTGTGATTACTTATCTATTTACTTGTTTAACAAACATACAGTTCTTGCGAAGGTTTCAATTGTTAAAAAGGTGAAGTTGGCCAGGCACAGTGGCTCACACCTGTAATCCCAGTACTTTGGGAGGCCGAGGTAGGAGAATCACTGGAGCTCAGGAGCTCAGGATCAGCACAGGCAACACAAAGAAGCCTCATCTCTACAAACAAAAAATTTAGCTGGGTGTGGTAGCGTACACCTGTAGTCCCAACTACTCAGGAGGCTGAGTATTAAAAATCAACTGAATCCAGGAAGTTGAAAATGTGGTGAGCCAAGATCATACCACTGCACTCCTGCCTGCGTGACACAGTGAGACCCTGTCTCAGATCAATCAGAGCAAACAGACCAGAGATGGCAAGGTGACACAGTGAGATCCTGCCTCAAATAAATAAATAAATAAATCAGAGCAAGTGGACCAGAAATAGCAAGGCTTCATTAGGTATTGGTGGCCAGGGAAGTCCTCTCATGTATTGAGTAGAAATGTTTGAAATAATGAGAGATAACATATTAGACTTCATAATGATACCTGGTTCAGATTCCCACAACATATTCCTTTCTTTAGTATTCTAGAGGCATTAAACCATCTCCTGCCCTCTATAGTAACTATGACACGTGAAAGAACACAACCAGTGATTTTTTGGGTTTTTTTCCTATTTTTATGAGTTGGGGTCTCTCTATGTCATCCAGGCAGGAGTGCAGTGGCAGGATCACGGTTCACTGCATCCTCGACCTCCTGAGCTCAGGCGATCCTTCTGCCTCAGTCTCCTGAATACCTGGGATTACAGGAACGTGCCACCCTGCCCAGCCAATTTTTTTAATTTGTAGAGATGAGGTCTCACTTTGTTGTCCAGGATGGTCTTGAACTCCTAGACTCAAGTGATTCTCCCACCTCGGCCTCCCAAAGCTCTGGGATTACAGGTGAGAGCCACCTCACCTGGCCAGGTTTCTCCTTTAATCTACACACCAACCCTACTAGGTGTGGGTGTCCTCATTCACAGGTGAGGAAATGTAGTGCACAGCTCATGGCATGTGTACTACATTTGACTCCAAAGCCAAGATCAGCAACCTGGAGGGCAAAAAATTATAATGTAATTGGCAAATCTAAGAAAGGGTCAGAAACATATGAAATGAAGCTCAACAACAACTGTTATTAGGGTAGCAGGGTAGTAGCCTAGGGAAGAAAGGCGAACACCAACATCGTAAATATGAATAAGCTCCGGGGCCAGGTAAAGCCCTGAGTGGGAAAGAAACCCGCCAGTGGAGTGACTTCAATATAGCACTGTCTCTTCCCTTCCTCCCTTCCTTCTGCCCTGCCTCCCCTTCTCGTGATCAACCACATCAAGGCTGCCTGGAGAAACAATGAAGCAATCCTTTTATTATCAAGCACTGGTCTGATCCAGTGCCAGGCACCACAGACAACTTGGTGTTCAGAGAAGATCCTCAAAGACTGAACAAGGGGTCAACACATAAAAACACAGGAAGAAAGAAGACTGATCTTGATTTCACATGAGGGTTATAATGAGTTGACCTCTAACTTCACTAGCAACTCAAGAACTTCAATTAGATGCCCAGGCCGTGTAAGTCTAGTAGAAAAGTGAGTTTGTCTTCTATACTTGAACGTGTGGTTGGGATATTAATGATTAGACCTAGGTTAATATGAAAGATTTCTATGGTGGACTCTTTAAAGCACTGAGCATGGAGACTGCGTGTTTATAAACTGAGATGCACTGTTTGGAAAATTTAGTTCTACACAGTTTTGTTCCTCTATTATGATGTTCCCTAGGTTTCCAGATATTTGAAATTCTACAGGTTATTTTGGTCTCAAATTTCTAGATAAGTTTCTCAAATTCCCATTTTGCTTTTTGGCCTATCACGAATGCCTCAGAGGCTTTCTCTGGAGCTGGGAACCACCCTGCATCAGGAATGGGCACATAAATAGAATAGTTTGAGTTTCATATTTAAGAACAATCATCAAGTGTTTAAAGGCTGTGCTGAAGCTCTTCAGAGTAGAATTCCCACAACTGTAGGTTTGTCTGTAATGAAATGTTCATTCTCTGTTGAATATCTTATTTAAAACTTCATAAATGGATACGTAGTAACAAAGAGTGCTCTCCTCTAAGCAAAACTAGGACTGACTACGTATTTGGTTGACTGACAGATACAATCACCTAAGAGGAGCAATCAACCATTTCCTTGTAAACTGACTTAAAGACTGGAGATGTGGTCTTCCCATCAGTTTACGAATATTTTCATTATTTCCCCAGAATAATTCTGGAGGCTCTACCAGCTGTCACTAATTATACCAGCTGTACCCAATGGCCACATGGAACATTACTGTACCCTCTAAATAGCTCAAGGTCAGCCGTGGTTTTCTGAGTTTCATAACACCTTGGTGTTCTGGGACCGAGAATGTAAACTTGTAAAGCTGCTGTTGGAAGCTGAATTTACAAAATTAGCAGCTAACTGATAAGCACACCACGTCTGCCCGTATCCTATCTGGAGCACAGAGAGAAGGTGGGGAAAGGTAAGACAGGAGGAAGTGAAGAAGAGGGAGAGGCGTGAAAGACCTAACACAGAAAGGTCCAGATGTCTTCCAGGATTGTAAAGGCAGAACTATTCCCTTTCTGTCTTCTTGGTTAGAAGGCCAAGGGCACCATAGCAATAAGTACCCAACACACATCAAAGCTTGGCAGGGAAATGGTTCCTCACATTGGTCTAGAAATGAAATAAAATTTCTTTGGTTTCCTCAGAAAACTGGAAATCAAGAGAATTTTACATTAGACTTTGGGGTTAATAAGAGTAAATTTTAATTCCTTCCAGCACTAGGATTCAGTGATTCTCTGACTCTGAGTCTGGATTAAGTCACCCTGGCTGGTTGCCTTTAGTGATCTACTTCCTGGCTGCTTGTTCTTAAGAAGTGAGCCTTCATGACTAACTTGCTTTGGGGCAAAGTTGAAAAGTACAGGTCAAAGTCAAGAAGAAATGAAGCCAACTCACATTCTGCTAGGGGGCATTTTTACTATGAAGCATTAGCTTCATCCAAGATTTTTATACACTGTTTTGTTTTTGTTTTGAGTTGGGATCTTACTCCATCACCCAGGTTGTAGTGCAGTGGCATGATCATGGCTCAGTCTCGGAATTCCTAGGCTCAAGCGATCCTCAACCTCCCAAAAAGCTGGAATTACAGACGTGTCACCACATCGGGTGATTTTTTTTTTTGTAGAGACGAGATCTCACTATTTTGCCCAGACTGGTCTCAAATTCCTGGGCTCGAACAATTCTCTTGCCTCTGTCTCCCAAAGTGCTGGGATTACAGACATGAGCCACTGCACCAAGCCACTATAGATCTTATTATATCCACCTCAGTTAGATTTCTGCTTCCACTAAGTTTGTCTAAATTAAAAAGGTAAAAAGCGAATGGGCGATATTAACAGATTCTTTTTTATTATTAAAACATGGATTTTTTTCCAACCATACAACAATTATAGTAATGATAGGACCATAAATTTGTATGGCCCTTTATAAGTCACAAAACACATTCACTAACATTACCTAAATTCCTACAACCTACTCTGAGACAACAACAAATGTTTGGAAATAGCACAATTGGCTCCAGAACTCCTAGCCAGCCAGCTTCATGGACTCCCCTTTTCATTAATTTGAAAATAACAAGACTGTGTACATTCACTTATGTGACTATGGTAGAATTTATCTGTATCTCTTGCATCACCTCCATCATTCTTGAGACAAACTTACTGCTTTTTACAGACTGAGGCTCAAAAAAGGACTTACTAATAAATGGCTGATAAATAGATCCAGATTCAAAGTGAGTCCAGTTCTTTGCTCTACCCACAGATTCTGCTAAAGTCATTATAGAAATGCACAGAGCAGTTCTTCCACCTTACTGCTTCGGTTTCTAAAGAACGGTAACCCATTTTAGCAATACAGCAATAACAATAATTTACTACTGACTTAACCATTTCACTGGGGATTCACTTGTAACTTTTAATTTGGTAAAACATATCTAATGAATACCACTCAAATGGCAGCCTCTTTCTTCATGGCCTCGTGGCTATAAAGCAAGCTAGTAATATGTTTGTGGACTTGTGCTAATAAAGTTCTCTATATCTCATTAATTCCACAAATCCTATTGGGTACTTCGTATCTGCCAGACCCTATGCTTGGTGCTGGAAACACAGTATTGAATAAGACGGGCACTGACATGAGTTCCACAGAGCTTGTTCTGCTGAACAGGGAAGAAACAGACACTAACCATCAAAAAAAATAACACGCTATGATATGTTTTAATGGAAAAATTAGCATGCTGGGGAAGACAATGTTAGCAGGTGGCAGGGGGAGCTCTTTCTGATGGAGAATGAGACTTCCTCTTAAAGAGATGGTAAATAAACTGAGATCACAAAAAGGAGAAAGTCAGCTTTGAGAAAAGTAGGAAGAAGAACATTCCAGAGAGAAGAAACTGCATACTAAAAAGCATGAAAATGAGAGTATGTGGAAGTGGGGGTGATAAGAGGTAAGAATGGGGACCCCCAAGCAGCTCTTACGTGTACACCCCCAGACCAAATCAGCCTTAACCTGAATGTTGTAATCCGAAAATAATTACAGATTAAACATATAAAACTAAAAATATAATTACATCCATAGTATCTGAGCCAAGGACACAGTATTCTATCTTTTTAATGAAAGTCTACATTAAGTTAAATTATTATACTTAATTACAGGTATTAATATACATATATCATCAGGCAGACAGATATACATACATAACTCTAGTAGGCCAGAAAATAAAATTTAAATGGATATTAAAAGGATTATCTCTCAGGGTTAGAATAGAGGAACTTTTAAAAATATTTTTAAAAAACAGTGAGGTTATGGCATCTTTGAGGGTATATACTTTTTAAATTAAGAAAATAAACAACACAAAGAAAACCTTTTTCTTCTATGAAGCCTAGTTTTGAGAATTTCAGCTGTTTAAATTTAGGGAGCTAAAAAAATCAAATCCAAGAATGTTCTCTGGAAGTGAGCCCAATTCATTTTTATTTGAGTGAAATTGGATACATTTCTATCCACTTGGGACTCTGGTCTATCAATATTTTACTTTTCATAGATAAAGAGACCCATGTAGATAATCAGGGTGACCTAAGTCACTCTCCTTTCCTTATTCAAATTTATTTTATGTCCATAGTAGTTTCCCTGTTAGCAATGCCTTTTTTCTTCATATACGTTTTTAGAGACTTCCCATGCACACACACAAAATCCCCCGTGCTCTGCTGGTTCTGGATTTTTCTCTCCTATGTGTACTCTGTCTTTTTTTTTTTGGAAGTCATAGAGAAGCAAAGAAGAGAATTGCTATATAGTAGATCCTACTCTTCCAATTAACAGTGCTGTGACTTACAGTTTTTAAGTGGAAGTGAGTTTCGTTTGTCTCAGATGTTTTTTCAAGAATTTAACCTAACTCTGCCATCCTTACCCAACTGAGCTTCAACCAACCTTTTACATAGCAGGCAAAAATCTATAATCTAAATGAGATGATTTCTACCATTAACTGAATCTACCAAGCAGAGAATCTTAAACTTTTCTACCTGGTTATGATTTTTTTTCAGTTGGAATCTCATTCTGTTAGGCCGGAGTGCAGTGGCATGATCACAGCTCACCTCAGCCTCGACCTTCTGGGCTCAGGCGATTCACCGAGTAGCTGGGACTATAGGCATGCATGACCACACCTGGCTATTATTTATTTATTTCTTTATCTATCCAAGTCTCACTCATGCCTGGTTTTCATTTATTTATTTATTTATTTGTTTATGAGTCAAAGTCTCACTCTGCCGTTCAGGCTGGAGTGCAGTGGCATACTCATGGCCACCGCAGCCTCAACCTGCTGGGCTCAGGCATCCTTCCACCTCAGTCTTCCAAGTAGCTGGAACTACAGGCATGCGCCACCATGCCTGGCTAATTTTTCTTCATTTCCCGTAGAGACAAGGACTCACCAAGTTGCTCAGGCTGATCTCTAATCTCTGGGCCTAGGTAATCCTCTCGCCTCCACCCCCTAAAGTGCGGGGGATTACAGGCGTAAGCCACAACACCTGGCCTAATTTTTTTATTTACTTAATTTTTTGAGAAGGAGTCTCACTCTATTGCCCAGGCTGGAATGCAGTGGCACGCTCATGGCCACAGCAGCCTCGACCTGATGGGTTCAGGCGATCCTCCCGCCTCAGCCTTCCAAGTAGCTGGAACCACAAGCACATGTCACTGCGCCCGGCTAATTTTTTGATTTTATCGTAGAGACAAGGTCTCACCAAGTTGCCCAGACTGGTCTCGAACCCATGGGCTCAGATAATCCTCTCGCCTCAACCTCCCAAAGTGCTGCGATTATAGGCTTGAGCCACCATGCCCAGCCCTAATTTTGTTTTTTAAATATTTTGTAGAACGATTTCACTATGTTGCCTAAGCTGGTCTCAAACTCCTGAGCTCAAGCAATCTACCCCTCCTGCCTCGGTCTCCCAAACTGCTGGGACTACAAGCTCACGTCATCACGCCTGGCTAATGTTTTGATTTTTTTTTTTTTTGTAGAGAAGAGGTCTTGCTATGTTTCTTAGGCTGGTCTTGAACTCCTGGGCTCAAGTGATCCTTCTGCCTCAGTCTTACAAAGTGCTGGGATTATAGGCATGAGACACCATGTCTGGCTTGTTTGGGAATTTCTCACCTTTAATGGGCCTTTGTCCTGTCCAATCCCTTCCCTGGCAGGACACCTTACCTAACCTGCCCCTTAGACTTGTTAAGAAGCACCTTCAGGGATGGCTGTGTCACTCATTTTCTTGGTATTCTCTACTGCTCCAACCATGCAGTGATTATCTCTGACTCCTCTAATCCTAGCTGCTTTAGCTGAGTTTGACTCACTCGCTCCTCAGTTGCTGCTGGCTTTATAGTTACATCATTGACAGGCAGGGCTAGGACTTTTCTGTATATGCCCCAAACTCAACTTTGTGTTTCACAGAAAGGTTGGAAAAGTTGGGTCTTTCTTCTTTTCTTTCCACAGGAAGATAAAGCCAGGGAAGTCTGTACTCAGTGTTTATTTTTGTAAATTGCAATGATTGGCAGCTTCCTTACTTCCTAAGTTTTTGTGCACTTGGGTATCAAATGCCAAACAGTCTGTATCACTTACTGTGCTGAATAAAAAGGAACAAATGTTGACTCTGAGGCTCTAGTTCTTTTTAATATGTTTAATTAATTTTTTTTAAATTTTAACTTGTTTTTAGAAAGGAGGTCTAACTCTCTCACCTCGGCTGGAGTGCAGTGTCATGATCATGGCTCACTGCAACCTTGAACTCTTGTGCTCAAGCCATCCTCCTGCCTCAGGCTCCAGAGTAGCTAGGACTACAGGTGTGCACCACTACGTCCAGTTAATTTTTTTTATTTTGTAGAGGTGAGGTCACTCTATGTTGCCTAGGCTGGTCCTGAACTCCTGGGCTCAAGCAATCTTTCAACCTCGACTCCCAAAGTGCTTGGATTACAGGCATGAGCCACTGGCACCTGGCCATTTCTTTAAAGCCACATGGTTCTGAGTCCTGGGGAGCACGTATGAATCACCTAAGAGAGTTGTGTTTTGAGTGCTGTGTCCTACAGAATCTGATTTGTATGGAATAAGACCTGGGACACTGGTACATTAAAGTTGCCTAGGTGATTCTAATATTTGGTCCTAGCACATCTGAAGGATACCTGCAGTGCACGTGAAGAATACAACAGAAACAGCAGTTCACTGGGGTCGCACACTTATAAAGGAGGTGTATCAGAAGACCTGGGGGCCTGGGGAAGCACCATAGATGACTGAGGCATCCCCACTGAGGAGGGTTGGTCCTGACCTTGAGAATCACTGTGAGCTGTGAAGATGCATTTCATACTAGAGCATTAGTTTTTTTGTTTTGTTTTGTTTTTTTAATTGGAGTCTCACTCTGTCACCTAGAGCTTAGGCGATCCTTCCACCTCAACCTTCAAGTAGCTGAAACTACAGGCGTGCATCACCATGCCTGGCTGATATTTTTATTTATTTTGGGGATGAGATCTTACCAAGGATGGTCTCAAACGCTGGACTCAAGCAATCCTCTCACCTCCACTTCCGAAAGTGCTGGGATTACAGGCATCAGCCACTGCGCCTGGCTATTATTTTCTTAATATAAGAGAATTTTCTGGTACTTTGGAATTTTAGGCAAAAATTTTAAAATACAAGAAATTCAGCTGGTGTGGGAGATTATACTTGAAAGAATGACTATCATAGAGACAGTTTAGCCCTTCTTTAGTGGCATTATTTTTCCCCTCTTCTATTTGTTTTGTTTGTTTTTTGAGACAAGGTTTCACTTTGTCACCCAGGCTGGAGTACAGTAGCACGATCACGGCTCATCGCAGCCTCAACTTCCTGGGTTCAAGTTATCCTCCCAAGAAGCTGGGACTACAGGCTCGTATCAGCACATTCAGCTGATTTTTTTATTTTTTGTAGAGTCGAGATTTCACTATGTTGCCCAGACTGGTCTCGAATTCCTTGGCTCCAGCAATCCCCCAGCCTTGGCCTCCTAAAGTCCTGGAATTATAGATGTGAGCCACCACCTCTTCTATAAGCTGGTCTGGCTTTTCTGATCATCTTCCCTTTACCCACTATGCAGTCAGCAGCATGCCCCCCCCCACCCCCCGCCCCAAATGCTCACATTTTTCAGTGGCTCAAAAAGTAGTAGCAACAGTAGAGGCTCTGGGAAAGTGCCCTTATAAGCCATGATTATCACCCATCTTTGTCCATCCACTTAGTAATGGTAGCACTATGGTCTCTTTGCAGCTCTGACCAAACGTCAATGCCTTTGTGTTTCATAGCCCAGTGGAGCTGGCAGTCTAACAGCCAAAAGGAATACCTGGTGAGATTAAAGAAGCACTTTGATTGTTACACAATTTCCTCCTCATTGGGATGGTTCCTTTTTCAATCAAATACCATAAAATTGATTCTGAAATGGGTAGCTGTTCTCTAATAGAAATAGAAGTCTTCTACACAATACCAAAAACTATTTGTACCTCCTAAAGCTACTGAAATAGAAAGAAAGAGACAGAGAGAAAGAGAGAGAGAGACAGAGAGAAAGAGGAAAGAAAGAAAGGAGGAAGGAAGGAAGGAAGGAAGGAAGGAAGGAAGGAAGAAAAAGATAAGTAGAAGCCAGGCATGGTGGCACGTACCTGCCTGCTAATTGGGAGGCTAAGGCAGGAGGATAGCTTGAGCCCAGGAGTCCAAATCTAGCCTGGGCAACATAGTGAGACACTGTCTCTAAAGAAAAGAAAAATAAATAAATAATAGAGTGTTTGATATTCAGAGGGCTATTTCCTGATTAAATTCCCCAGATGGGTGTTATCATGCCAATACTAACAGGTTTAAAAAAAAATTTCCTAACAAAGGGAAGTCCAAACTCTACCTGTATGATGACCACTTATATACCTAATCCTGAACTATAACCCACATCTTTTAAATAAATAAATAAATAGATAGATAAATAAATATTTTCCTCTTCACAAAGTTATCACATTCCCTAGTAAATATCTCTGTTACAGCAAGTGAAGAATATACTTCTCCATGGGTGAGAAATGGTGCTACAAGGGCTGGTGCCAGCGCTTCCCCAGAAGGCAGCTCACTCCTGGCACATGATCTCACAACTCTGGAGAATTTCATCCCCAGCTATAACAATAAGTTTATTGTTATTTATATGCAAATTGTTTCAACTGTGAATGCTAGATCTGCAAATTTCCTGCATGTCTGTTGTATTTTTCATTTTCAAACATCACTACTCCCAGCATGGAAAACATAGCAAGATCCATTCTCTAAAAAATTTTTACAAATTAGCTGGGCACAGTAGCATGTACCTGCAGTCTCAGCTACTTGAGAGGCTGAGGCAGGAGGATCACTTGAGCCCAGGAGTGCAAGGTTGCAGTAAGCTATGTTCATGCTACTGCACTCCAGCCTGGGCGACAGAGAAGACCCTGTCTGTTAAAAAAAATACAAATAAAAATAATTATTCAAGGTACTTTCATTTAATTTATCATATTGCAAAGAACATAACAACTCAGATGTCATCATACCAGTTTTGCAGATCAGAAAACTGGCTTGGAAGCTCTGTGACTTCAGTGGTAAATAACATACAGGTGACAGTGCTGGAACTTATAAAACACTGCAGTGTTACAAACTTGCTATTTTCCAAGTCCATGGACCTGAGCTTCAAAAATCAAAAAGGTTTTGATTCTCATGTGTATATTTTAGGAGAATTAAATGAATTTCTAGTTTTTACTTCAGGTTTTAAAAGTAAGGTTTTATTTATTTATTCGGTCCTCTGCCGTGCAGATTACTTAATAAAAGTCTGCTGGTGACTCTCATTGAGAGACTAACTGTCCTGCCCCTTTGACAGCACATGATTGACATTTTACTGTCTCTCAAGAACTAAAGCTTTAAACTGTGGTTTTTACTTGGAAGGCTGAGGCGAAAGGATCTCCTGAGCCCAGCAGATTGAGGCTGCGGTAGCCGTGAGCGTGCCACTACATTCCAACCTGGGCGACAGAGTGAGACTCCAACTCAAAAAATAAAATAAAATAAAATAAAGGGCAGAAAATTTCATGCTCTGATTTCATGTTTTGCTTTTATAGGATAAATGGAAAGCTGATTTGAAAGAAAAAGTATGTATAGAAATATAAACTATTTCTTAAGATGATGATAGTTACAACCAGCACCATCTAACAGCATTATTAGGAGAAAGAATCTGTATTTCTACATACAGGCCTCCTGAAAAAGAATCTACATGTAGCAAGATTTCCCAGGTGATTTGGACGCACATTAAATCTTGACTAACATTGCACTAAAAACTTTAGTTTTCCATCAAGAAAACAGTACAACAGGAACATAAAGTAAGTCACTTTCACAGTGACTTAAACAGAATGGTCTTGAGAAAAATTTAAGCCAAAGAACTGACATAGCAGTTTCAATGGAAAAAATACCAAATCTAACATACAGGGGTATTCCCTTTGACCCACTAGCTAGAGACTAATGATATTCAGTCTGTCAGTTTCTATTTCAGCTAAAATAACACACAAAGCTAAATAGTTACCTGTATTTTGATTCCACTCCAATCAATAATCTTTATCTAGGTACTTACAAAAAACGGAGAGCCATAGACTGTTGCTATGAATATTTCAGAGACTGGAAAGGCTATCTTCCATGTAAATCAACAGACTTGGCCAGTGCTTACCGTATGTTCATATAATATAACACTATGCTGACAGTAAAATCATATGTGCTTTCCTCCATTTCCAATTTTTTTTTTTTTGAGTCATAGTCTCACTCTGTCGTCCAAGCTGGAGTGCAGTGGCATGTTCACAGCTCACCCTCAGAACTCCTAGGCTCAAGTGATCCTCCCACCTCAGTCTCCTTAGTAGCTGGGACTACAGGTGCATACTACCACACCCAGCTAATAATCTTTTATTTTCTGTAAAGATGAGATCTAGCTATGTTACCCAGGCTGGTCTTGAACTCCTGGGCTCAAGTTATCCTCCCACCTCGGTCTCCCAAAGTGCTACAATTACAGGCATAAGCTAGCGTGCCCTGTCCAATTTTTTGATGATGAAATGAACATCTTATATAAACATAATAGTTCCCTAATAGAATGTGAATAGCCATTATTGAGCTGATGAGCCCATCAGATAACTCATGAGGTCCTATCTCAGTAGCCAACTGCCGCATTACTCTTTCCAACTTTACACTGGTTCCTAATCTACAGAAAGAATCTGAAATATGAACGACATAAACCGCAATGGATGCAGTCAGTATCTCCTGCTTAGGCGTTGAACAGATGTGACCCCTGCCAATAAAAATACAATGTGTAACCAACTCTTTTTCTTGCTTTGAAGAATTGAACTAAATCCAACTAGAACAACTGTGAACACTAAGAGGAGGATGTCTGCCAAGGAACACATTATTAAAGATAGAGATGATAGCACTTTAAACAATCTAATCTTAGATGCCAGAATCCATCCATTGTCGAAACCTTTCTTTCTTGTCATAGGCAGTCAATCACCTCTCTCCTCTTGCTCTGATTTGCACTCTCCTTTTCAGCATAAGGTTCCAGAAGTGTGTTAAAATCCTCATCCGAGTCTGAGAAGGCTGGTGTCCAGCACGCTGCAATGCAAGAGCATCTGAGCCAGTTGGAGGAAAGATTTAGGCTGGCTCAAGGTGTGGAGGGATGGTGTGATCAAGGGAGGAGGACAGGGAAGTGAGAGGTCTGTGCAAGGTGATTGGAGCTCAGAGGATGGTCACAGAACTCAGGCCCTAGCTTACAAGGCTGGCAGGAATAATGAAGAAAAACAAACCCCAATCAGCCTCCTGAGGCCAAGGCATGGACTGTTTCTTACCACCCTTTCCCAATTCCCCACTCCATAAGGTAAGAAAGTCAAATATACAGGACATTCAGGCAAAGGGAATTCTGGCCAGCAGCTCCCTACTTAGAAAACTAACAGCAAGATATGTCACCAAGGCCATCTCCAAACTAAGCAGTTGACCATAGTAAGATCTGGGTCTACGAGAGGTGAACCAGTCAATCCCCACACCTAGGTGGTTATAAATTAGCACAAGGATGAGAAAGAAAAAGACAATTATTACAGAGAGAATGAAATATTAGGAATAAAATAGATGTGGGTTTGAGTTCTATCTAGCTCTATGACCTTGCAGGATTCTCCTGTTTTCCTCATCTGTAAAGCGGAGAGAACACCTCACTCCTAGAAATGCTGTAATATTAAGAAATAACGAACCGGGCGCGGTGGCTCACATCTGTAATCTCAGCACTTTGGGAGACCAAGGCGAGAGGATTGCCTGAGTCCATGGGTTCAAGAACAGCCTGGACTACTTGGTGAGACCTCATCTCTACAATAATTCAAAAAATTAGCCTAGCATGGTAGTGCATGCCTGTAGTTCTGGCTACTTGGAAAGCTGAGGCGGAAGGATTGCCTGAGCCCAGCAGGTCGAGGCTGCGGGGGCCGTGAGCGTGCCACTGTACTCCAGCCTGGGTAACAGAGTGAGACTCAGACTGGAACAACAACAACAACAAAAAACAAGAAATGAAGAAAAAAGTGCCAAACAAAATGGTTAGCAAATATATCAAATTTTTTTGCATGGTTTTTGAGGTAGCTGCCATATTCCTGTTAAAAATCTCCTCAAGGCTGGTATTTATCTGCCTACATAGGAAAATCTCCACTTAGAAAAGACCTACACAAAAAATGTATGTTTGTATGTCTTTTTAATCAAATCTTAGTGGTGTTTTTTTTTTTTCTTTAAAACAAACACATCATGTAGCCAGTGTGAGCAGTTACGTGTTGTTAAAAAGTAGAAAACTCAATGGAAATGGTTTCTTCTTTTCTACATTATACATCATGCACTTTCAAAATAACTCTGAAAATACATTAAATAAACCTCGCTCCACAAATTCACTAAAACATTCTCAATGCCTGAACTGCCCATCTTGAACAGATAGGCAGCAAGAATCAAACCCATAAGTTTTAGATTCTTTGCTTACATATTGATCTAGATTTGTTTGCAATGGCTCTCAATCCAATAAATACTTGAACATATTGGTAATTTCCATATGATTTTGTTACTATAATTTTGTCTGGCAAAAGGAAATCTAAACTCACCATCACTCTGTCAATAGCCAATTTCTAAAACAGATGATTTCTCAACAATTATGGAATGTTAAGTAAAATATTTGTAAAAACCCTCCAATCTGTGTCTTTAAAACTAAAAATGGCTGGGCTCGGTGGCTCAGCCTGTAATCCCGCGCCTTGGGAGGCTGAGGTGAGTGGATTGCCTGAGCCCGCGGGTTCGTGACCCGCCTGAGCAACTTGGTGAGATCTCACCTCTACAATAAATCAAAAAATTAGCCGGGCGTGGTAGCGCGTGCCTGTAATTCCGGCTACTCAGAAGGCTGAGGCGGAAGGATCGCTGGAGCCCATTAGGTAGAGGCCGCGGTGGCCGTGAGCGGCCACAGCACTCCAGTC
>CAUYQG010183615.1:0-15100 GCA_963574415.1 Tarsius wallacei
AAACTTGAAAAAAAAAGCAAGCCGGGCTTGGTGGCTCAGCCTGTAATGCCACGCCTTGGGAGGCCGAGGTGAGTGGATTGCCTGAGCCTGCAGGTTCGAGACCCACCTGGGCAACTTGGTGAGACCTCATCTCTACAATAATTCAAAAATCAGCGGGGCGTGGTAGCGCGCGCCTGTAATTCCAGCTACTCGGAAGGCTGAGGTGGAAGGATCGCCAGAGCCCAGCCGGTCGAGGCTGCGGTGGCTGGGAGCAGCCACTGCACTCCAGTCTGGGCAACAGAGTGAGACTCCAACTCAAAAACAAAAACAAAACTTAAAACAATTGTACAATGTAGGTCTTGTATATTAAACTGAGTCTCTGAGAAAATAAGTGATTTGCCCAAAGCAACCCAGTTAGTAATTAGTGAGCCAAGATTTGGGCTCAGATCTACCTTGCTCCAAAGCTGGGTTTATTTGCATTATACTATGCAGCTGCAAAGACAAGATATCCTGAATCCCTTGTCCCATTCTCTTTCAATTAAGCTAGATGGACTTTGATTTCCTGACCTATAACAGTAAAACATTTTGAACTTGTTCTCTGTGGTCACTAACCTTTCTGTACCATTGGAAGGCAACAGAGCTATGACAATAGTGCAGACTTTGAAATCAATGAGTATATTTTTATAGGACATACATTATTTCATGGGGGGAGGGAGGAAAGAACATACTCTCACCTAAATGTGTGGTCTCAGAATACTGGCATGGGCCCAATGCTGACCAGCCTGGATCTCTTTTCTGGCAATCATAAAAGGCCTTTGATTGCATAAAGTCCAAAACTTTCCTTATATGGATGTGAAAACCCTGAGAAGTACTGGAATCAGACCATTTGGCTCTGACTTCGGTCACTTTGCATGGTTCTTCAGGTACTTCCTTAAGCTGGTAGAATAAAAGATGCCGGGAGAAAAAAGATATTACTTGCAATAGGAAAGAAGGAACTAGGGAGAAGAAACTTACTCTAGAAAAAAAAATTACATTTATGTATTCATAATTTTGAATTGTTTATTCTTTTCTTCTTGGGAGACTAAATAGTGGGGCAATAGGTAAATAAACTTAATTTAAGAAAAAACTGATTGAGCCAAATTTTTCAAACAGTAATTGGGTAGTGTTGGGCTAGGGAAATTTAAACCTTGAGTCTCTAGTGTTTATAATTATGATATTTGGTTGAAATATAAGATTAGGCTTTAGGATATGAAATACCCTTCAGATGTACAAGTTTTGTTTTTACAAAGTTTCTGCTTTTGCTAATGTATAAAGGTGAAAGAACTGGTAGGGTGGGAAGAATGCCCTGCCTCCGCCATCTTAACTGCGTGCTCTTGGGAAAGGCTTTGCTCTTTCTCTGAGCTTCTGCTTCCCCACATAGTGTTAGAATTCTGCCAGGTTTTCTCTGATCATTCAACTCCAACGTATATATGAGTCTGTGGCACTGAATTCAGACACTTCAGAGCAGCTACACATGAAAACAACCAGAATCCTAGGTTTCTCCAGATGTGGAAATCTTTAATTCTTTGCCTACTGGTAGGACAACCAATCTGTCTTCTTTTCCTCTCCTTTCCCACTTAGGAAGGGAGTCCGGTTAGAAACATGTTTGTCTACAAGGTAGTATGTCTGGTGCTGCTGAGGAATTCAGTTCTTATTTAGGATTATGGAGTATTCAACTTTGAGTATGGTCCTTGGACTCAATATGCTGCTTTCTGGGGGAGGTATCATGAAAGCATATTACTACTTTAGAAACAGACATTATATGTTCAAATGGTGTGGTATATTGAGTCTAGCACAACCTTGAACAACTGGTTTATGTGGGTGTCACCATTACTTGCAATATATATATACAAGTAAGCTGCATCTCCACAAGTTCAGTCACACAGCATCAGCTGAGCAATGCACGGAGTGGACCTGTAGGCGACTTACATCATCTTCAACATGAAGACAGCCACACTGCCAGTGCTTCTGACCTTGGCTCTTTGCCTCATACAAGGTGAGCAATTTGGGTGTAATCTTAGCCTCTTGCTACACACCTCAAAGCCCTGGAAAAGGGACCTTCTTCCCCCTACCCCCATCAAAAAAGAAAAGAATGTATGTATATATGTGTAATCTTGAATACCTTGCGAGACACAGAGTTTTGAAGATTTATATATGTGGCTGTATAACTTTATTGTTATTTTTAGAAGTGGCAGGTAGAAATTTGGTTAATCTGAATTTGGTTCCATGGGAAATCTTTCCATCTTTTATTAGCCTGAAAAGTCAATAGATTCTTGTTCATCTTCCCCTTACCAAGTATATTAATTCATACTGCATATATATGTAATAGGCATTTAAAATTTATATGTAAATAATGTATACATTTTAATTCTATATGTATAAATAGAATATTTAAAAACCATGTTTAGTCACCTGTTAATTATTTATTTTTGTGTTTTTAAATTCTTACTGAATTAAAAATATTTCTCCTAAAGAGTAAGGGACTTTTATAGGAACTTGAAGAAAGGTGTTTTTTTTTTTGTATTTGTAATTTTACTTTGAAGGGAACAGGAATTGCCTAGATTTAACTTGCTCTGAAGCATTAACATTTTTAAAAGGAGAACCTTGGAGATAGAGAGCCAGCGAGATCATATACAAATAATGCCCCCTTTCCTCAAATAAATGTGTAAGTTCAAAAGAGTCTTTAAATGAGAAAGTGTAACAGCTTGTGATTTAAAGTAATTTTAATTTTTGCCAGATCTCTAAATTTTATGGCTGTAATGAAGAGGCAGAGTTGCCAAATTCCGAAATTAAATTTTATATTTATATATAATATAAACAATGCTACATAATTCCTTTACATTACATTATAATTGGTATAAGCTAGTATATATGTTATGGTATAATTTTAGAACTCTGAAAGGATCTTCTGGAAATTAGATATTTTAGTGAGGTTAGAAAGCACATGAGTATTATTTTCCAAAGTAATTGGAACTTTCAAAGTTATTAGACTTTCATCAGTGTATATGCTAATCACCTGGTACAGTGCCTTAATTTTATTTGCCATGGTAAATCTTAATGTGTTCAAAAATACTTGTGGTTTTACAACATATTGTCGTTAAAGCAATCATGACATTACATTAAATGAATTGTTTATTTTATTTATTAATATTTCTCATTCCCTTAACTTTGGTTTCTACATTTTTGTCCCAGATGCTGCCAGTGAGGATGAAGATCAGGTTAGTCCTGCTTTTTCTGTTTATTGAATCTGTTCCAAGATCTTTAAAGAAAAATGGTTTGTGGCCAACACCTTTATATTAATAATACAAACATATTATATAAGTACTAATAGTTTGTGTTAAATCACAGAAACAGGTCTTTATGAATTAAGACATGAATCAATCTCTTTCTCCCCCACCCCCCACACTCAATGTATTAATGATTGGGGTTGTCTGTAAGAGGCAATTATCATGTCAAAAGAGTGATTTAAAGTTTCATAAATAAACAAAAAAATCAACCAGCAAACTACTATCATTGTTTTTAACAACTGAACAAGCTATGATACATCACGTAGGAAGTTAAATAAATTTGCCGGTAATCATTATGGGGAAACGTTGTATTTGGTATCCAGTCAGCGTATACGGTTGATCTAATAAATGTTGAGCATCTATCATGTGTCAGATCCTGTTTGAGATGCTGGGGAGATTTTGAAGAAAGCAAAAGAGATGAATTGGCTTGCCCTTCTAAAACTTGCATTTTAGTGGAGGAAAACAAAAGTTAATAAATAACTTAGTAAAAATATGTAGTACCTTAAATAATAATTAGTGCTAGGAGAAAAATAAAACAGAATGCAGAATAAGAATTCCTGGGAATGAGGTCGTATCTGTTCTCATTGGGACAGTCAAGCACTCTAGAGTATTAGTATTGGAACAAGGTCTGAAGATCATAGGGAGTTTGCAAGGAAGAGATTTACAGAAGATCAGGCAGAAACCCCTGTAGTGGCAGAAACCCTGACGCAAGCAGGAGGGTGCTTTATCAAATCTTCCAGGTCTTTTCCTTGAGAAATAAAAGAATAATTTTCTATATAAGTCAAATTGTTTCACTTATTTGGAAGAAGTTAAAAGGGCCAGTTAGGCACACACATACACACACACAAATTTTACGTATTTACATACCTATACATGCTACTATGCATACCATTCATTCATCACTTAAAACACAAATGTTAAATGTTTTGCTAAGTACATGCCAAAATTTGCCATGCCTCTCAAATGCCATGAACATTAAAAGAATAATAAAGCGAAACAATTCTCTACGCCAACATTCTTAGAGAAAAATACTCTTACTATATTTTATTGCAACAATTCAAAAAAACTTTTTACAGGAATGTTCTAGAGAATATTATCATAGTCTCTATTATTTCATCTAAGTTTGCTGATTTAGGAGAGGTTCAGAAAGTATAGTAGAATTGGAAAAAGCATGCTCTGTTGGGTATTTTATATTGGAAGAAGGGATATTGTATAAATTTCCCTGCACATGAAGTCGTCATTTTCTTTTTTAGAGTCCATGACGATAGGTGGAGATTTCTGACAGATCTGAGAATTTTTCACTGATATTTTTCTTACCATGAAACTCTATTTCACCAAAAAATATTTTAAAAACCTAAGTTTGGCCACTTTTTATTGGTATAAAAGGCAAAAGGAACACAATGAAATAGTAATTTATCTGGAAACCTTTCTGACCATAGTCCTTGGCTATTGTGTCAGAAATGAATGCTATTGATGTAGTCTTTCTTATGGTGCTGAAGTTTTTGTGATTTTTCCAAGTTAAGAGACTTCTGTTTTTATTAATGCCACAAAAGCATGTTGGATAGTTATAAAAATGAGCAAGAACACCTGGGAAAAACATCATTGTAATCTGCAAGGATCTTAAGCATGTGCCTAAATTTGTCCTCATAGAAGAGTTGTTATAAAGCAAAAGCAAACCTGTCATTGCTCTGCCATCAAGATGGAGTGATGCTGGCTCCTGGAGGATTGTATGATGAGATCTAGGGATGGACAATGGAAGACAGCAAACTAGACCACAACTAGTGAGGGGAATAGAAAGAACTTGGCCCTGGAGGGCTGTAGTTTTTCTGAGACATGTGGAGAAAAAGAACAGCAACAATAACAACAAAACAAGCTGCAAGTAGACAGTGGCCTAAAAATCATCTCCCCACCTCAGGATGACTTTCTGGTCTAGATCTGTTCCTCTTTCAACCCTCTCTATTATGGTAACCCAACTATTGTTTTCAGTTCTTATGGTATGTTTCTGTTTCCCAAAAGAATACATTGGATAATTTCATAACTCAAAAAAGTATAGCACGAGTCTCAGCTAAACTAATCAACACTGTGAGCAAGTTTCTTAAGCTACTCTCTGGACCTCTGATGCTCATTTGTAAAAAAGTAGGTCTTTCTAGGAATTAAGCTCTCATCTCATTGTGACATTGGAGAAGCTCAATTTAGGAATTATCCTGGTTGATGCTATTCTTTTATGATTAGCTATTCAGAATTATTTAGAACTTCATTCCACAATTATCATGAGTCATCTTCTATATGCTTTCTATCAGATCTTCCTTGCAAGACTTTCAGGAGTCTGTAGAATCAGTTACATCTGGTAAGGTAAGCAGTAACTTACAAAGTTGGCAGAAGATGCTGTAGAGTCAGAGATCAGATAGATCACAAAATTCTTAGTTGTTAATCTCTTGCCAGAAATTACTACTGTGCTGTACTGACAAAATCACTGGGTGGTGTTAATAATCTGAGAGATATTTTAGAAGGTCACCCTTAGCAAAATGACCCAGGTCCAGTCTCTGATATTATTTGATTATTCTTCTTCAACATTAATCATTCTGCAAGTGCTACCAACTGCCTGCCATGTTTAAGATACTGGATTATGTACATCGCTATCCATCCAAAAAAGGACACTTCTGTTCTATTTACTCTTGTATCTGTGGCACCTAGTAAAGTACAGTAACCTCATACAAAGTGATTGTTGACTAATAGAATTATTATTTTAAAGATATAAGAGGCTAAATAGAATCTTATAACAAATTTCTTGGAAGAGGTTGTGTTTGTCAGTTGGAGCAAAATCTTGGTTTGTTTTCTGATAGAAGCATCTTGAAGGAAGATCCTTTTGGCAAAATCAAAACAACAAACAATGACAGCAACAAGCCCATTAGATTTCAAAGGCTTGATGTAAAGACCTAGAGTTTTCTAAACTAATAAGGAATATAACATTTTAAGTCAGTATTTACTAGGTAGCACAAATGCACTACTGATTTTAAGCTCATAACAAAGAGTGAGAACATATAGCAGGCCTTCAATAAAATATACTGAACAAAGCTGGGCACAATGGCTCATGCCTGTAATCCCAGCACTTTGAGAGGAAGAGACAAGAGGATTGTCTGAGCCCACGGGTTCAAGATCAGCCTGGGGAACTTAGTGAGACCTCGTCTCTACAATAAATCAACAACAACAAAAAAAATTAGCCGAGCGTGGTGGCACACATCTGTAGTTCCAGCTACTTGGAAGGCTGAAGTGGAAAGATGACCTGAACCCAGCAGGTCGAGGCTGCGATGGCTGTGAGCACTGTAACCTGGGCAACAGAGTGAGATTCCAACTCAAAAAAATAACAAAAAAAAACCTACTGAATGAGAAGAAAGAACCCTCTCTTTTGAAGATCATTCCATTGTCATTTTTCCCCACCAATTTCCTTATTCAAGATGGTTTCCACTCTCCTTCCTCAGCTTGGTATAATGCAGTCACTGGTATTTACAAAAATAAAGCTCAAACCAAGTATAGTACAACGTGTATTCAAGGATGTCACGCAGAATAGTAAAATAGTTCAGTGGGATGTGCCTAATAATAATAATAATAATAATAATAGAAAAGAGAAAAAGGCTCAAGCAAGCTTTAAGAAAATTGCACAGTATTTCCACAGATTCGCAAGGTTTGATTCTGATGGCAGTGATAGTGTTGGTGGCTTGGTGGTGATGGTGGTTGGGCTGAGGGTAAGAATATTTGTTAAGAAAAGGATTCATATTTGAAGGTACAAAATGTCTAGGCCTCTCCCAGGATCTTGGAAAGGAATTGTGATCCTGAAAGTTCCTGAATCTTAGGCTTTATTAGCTTTAAGACCAGCCTGCCTATACTCACTCAAAGGATTTGAGGGGACTTTTTTCAGAAAAAGAATCCTCCTAGAAATGTTTTCCAAATATATATGACCAGCAAACCATTTTTTAAATTTAGCGCTGTTAACATTTCTAGGAGCTGGAATCTTCCAGTCCCCCTTTTGCAGGATGTGGGCACTTTCCAGTGTCCAGTGCTCACAACCTTTGTCTCAATCTTCCAGCAACCTTGCCTACTCCTTCACAGCAATGACTATTGCCCTACTTGTGTGGGGTATTTTACCTGTGTCATCCTAGCATATTTCAATAATAATAATAACCACCACCACAATAATAATAATTAATCAGGAGAAAGAGGAAGAGGGAAGGGGGAAGGTTTACTTATTGAATATCACACACTCTTTGAGGGCTTTACAAACTTCTAATATTTTATCTTCATAAACCTATAAAATGTATATATTTATATCCCCTACCTTAGATAGCATAGCCTTTGAGAAGTTAACTTGTGAAGGCTAATGAGATCTAAGCTCAGGTTTTTGACTCCAACTCCCTTGTTTCTCTTGTTTCACCAGTAGTTAAAGATGAATGCTTATTAGGTGAATTTGAAATCTTCAACAGACAAGTTGTTTGTGTTATTTGTATCAACCGACTGAATGGCTTCTGCACAAAAGGGATGATGGCCATTAAATAATATTGCCCAAGGAAGTTCTTCTCAGAAGGAAGTTTAGTTTTGATGATGTTTCAATTAACATAACTTATTTTGTCTTTTCCTCAGGAAACATGCAGCAGATTTCGGGCACTGATGAAAAATGGAAAATTGTTCTGTCCTCAAGAGAGAAGATTATTTCAAAGCCCTGATGGAATAATGCTCATCAACAAATGTGCCACATGCAAGATGATATTGTGAGTAAAGTTCTCCTTTTTTTTTCAAGTGTTTGAGTTACCACCTATTCTCTGAACTAATAAATGTACTTTCTTTTCTTTCAAATGTATTTTTCTAAACCTATGGTTAAATAAAATGGTTAAATAAAAATGCTTAACAGATCACTCTGACACCTTCCATCAGATAAAGTTGTTTAACTGCCAACCCATCTGGAAAGATGCTAATAATCACTCTAAAGCATTCCAGAGTGCCCAGTATTAATTAACACCTGTGTAGCACTCTATAGGTTTTTAAAGATGTATTTCCACCTTGATCTTCCTGCTTCTGGAAAAAACGGATTTAAGAAAGAAAGCCGGATTCCTTGGGCTTGTTAAGAACTGATTCTGTTGCAGCCTGGGGGCTGAGAATATCCGCTTGAGAATAATGCCAGATGCTCTTTGTGGCAGCCAACTGGCAGGTTTTAAGCAGGAATAGGCTCTGATTCTGGTCTCTGTCAGTGTCTTTATACATCTAGGATTAAGATAGAATGGGATGGGCTAGAAGGCCTATTGTAACTTCCAATTTCTGGCAACTCAGAGAAATTAGTATCCTGGAAGTACACCAATATCTATTCAGGCTTCTTAACTTGGTTTCCTTCTCCCTAATGACACCCCAAAGGTAAAAGAAGACTTGAGTTGCCAATAGCAAATCCTCAGACCAGAGGGTCCTAATTTGTTTTTGAACAAGGTGGTTATTCTCGATTTTTGACCACTGTCCAAACTTCAACACTGGTACCAAGCCAATATTAAGTGTACCCACTTAAGATAATTATGCTATAATTGGCTTTTTAAATGCAAGGGTGGTATGCGTTGGGGATTTAATTTGACATATTTAATAATATTGGGATAATGAAGCTCTGATTATCTGTGCTGTTTCTAGTGGAGAGCTTGTGGGAAACTAGAGGAAGGCAGAACAAGATTTAGCAGGGTGGGAGGCCCAGAGCAAGCTGGAGGAATTTTTCTCATTCCCTTGAAAGTTGAATGTAAATCAGCAGGTATATTATTTACTACAAAATTTTCTTCTTGTTACATAGGACTTTTTATTAGGAGACCAAAGCAGTGAATGTAATAAATTTATTGAAAAATTAAGTAAAATAAAAATGAAATGCCTCAAGGATTGCAAGACAGTTTATTATTTTGGAGTCACTCATTATTTTTTATCACTTATGTAAATTATATTGGAATAAACTTGGTTTCTTAACCTGGAAAAGAGGCTGTGCTAGGCATATTTAAATGCTGTCTTTAAGTTGCTGAAGGACTGCCTTATAGAAAAGAATATTGATTTGTTCTGTGGTCCCTAGAGATTGTAATCAGAACCAATACAGGCAGGTAGATTTTTTTTTTTTTTGAGTTGGAGTTTCACTCTGTTGCTCAGGCTGGAGTGCAGTGGCCGCTCCCGGCCACCGCAGCCTCGGCCTGCTGGGCTCCGGAGATCCTTCCGCCTCAGCCTTCCAAGTAGCTGGAACTACAGGCGCACACCACCACGCCCAGCTAATTTTTGATTTATTGTAGAGATGAGGTCTTGCCAAGTTGCTCGGGCGGGTCTCGAACCCTCAGGCTCAGGCAGTCCACTCACCTCGGCCTCCCAAAGCACTGGGATTACAGGCTGAGCCACCGAGCCCGGCCCAGACAGGTAGATTTAAGTTCAGTGTGAATATGGTCTTTCAAAAACTGCATTCAAAGAATCGCGCAGATGACTTTTAGAGTTGGTGACCAACTGGCTGTTGAAGTATTCAGGTAGTCTGTTAGGCAAAGATAGAGATTCTTGCCTGTATTAACATCATGTTTGCGATATTTTTCAACACTGAGGGAAGATTTGTGGTATTGTGCCCGTTTCTGGACATGCCAGACTGGGCTGAGGAGAGCACTCTCAGTAAGCTTACCATGTAAGCTGTTATTCCTCAAAGTTGGGCAAGCCGTGTTTAAGCTATGCTTACTTCTTGTTCTCTTCCAGGGAAAATGAACCAAACCCTCAGAAAAGGGTCAACCATTTAGCGAGAGCTACTGAGTACACTACCCCAACACAGGTGAGACTGTTTGGAGCTGACTGTCATGTTTGCTTTCGAGAGGATGTTTGACTCTAGTTGGAACTATCTGCTTATTTCCTAATTACTAGGTCATACCTGTTGTGAAGCCAACTACTCAGAAGGGAGGGATCATGGCTTAGTCCAGGAGTGGGCTAAATATCTGGTACATCTTGTCCATAGGCCCAACCTGTGACCCAACTCCAAAAACATTCTGGGCACTGACTGAAACTAAGAAGTGAAGTGAGCCTATGTGGTGTCTGCCTTCTGTGGCCATTTCTCCTTCCTCCTGCCCTTCTCAGCTTTGAGAAGAACCTTCCTGAGCCTGTAAACTGAGCTCACATCTCAGAATTCTTATTCATTGTCTGTATAACTTGGGCAATTTATGCATCCCTGAGTTTCCATTTTCTCATCTGTAAAATGAATTGTGAATCAAACAAGAAACTGACTTTCAAAAGCCAAGTACAGTGCTGAACACGTTTCAGCAGGCTTCTGACTCTTCTATTTCCTTACTCATTTCCTTTTTTGCTTCTTACCATATCTTTTCTAATACCTGGAGGGCTCTCCTAATTCAACTAGAAGTGGTTGTTTATATCTATTTTGCAGATTGGGACTCAGGCTAACTTTTTGTTTGAGAAAAGTGTCCTGAGGTTAAAAAAATAAAAGTGTCCAGTGGTTAGTAAAATAAAAAGAAATAAGCTGCTCGGATTTAGTTCACCATACAATTTCACTTTATAAATGTTTTTTATGTATACAAATACTTTTTATTTGTAGAAAATAAAGCTAAAAATAATAAAAATATGGGGCCCAGATCGGTGGAAATCTCTGACCTATAAAATTTCATGATTAGGTTATTGACAAAGCTGGGAATATCACCAGCTGCTATAAAGCTGCTTTAATTTTTTTTTTTCTTTCTCTTCCTCCTCTCCTGGCTCCAACACATAATTAAAATAATCAGTAAGGGTAGGCACACCTTAATTACTTATAACATCCCTGGCTAACTAAGCTGCTGTCATCCTTGGCAGTGTTAGTCAGGAATGTCTAAGAACCCTCCTTCCCTCAGTAAACACAGTCGACTACATCCCTTGACAGAATCCAACCAGTCTCACTTTCAAAACAATAGCACAGGCGCCACTCAATTGATCAGTAATTGTAAATTCTTTATCTATAGCCAAAGGGAGATACTTTTATACTCTAAAAAATCTGTGGGGGCCAGAAAGGTTTAGTGGCAATGTTATATCTACTTTTATTTGTCACATTCAGAAAGGTTCACTCTGTAAGATCCATTCTCTTCTTCCTCCTCTGTTTCTTTCATAAAAGAGTGATATTTCAGTGGTGTTTAAAAATGTAAAGCACAAACAATGACAAACAAACAAACAAAAAAATATATATATATATTCACAGACACACATCTCAATCTTAACAAACTTATTATTTAAAATATATAACTAGTTAGATGTTTTTGTATTGAAACACATATTTATTGAATTTTAATCGAATGGGAGTTTTAAAAAATAAAATTACAGAATTTTAAGATACTGTATTGTTCTGTTAAAGTTTTATGCCTGAGTGATAATTATAAACAACTGGATATAATTCTTATGACAAGATGGTTTGCTACCTAGGAGAATACTTACTTAATAAAGTAGTAACTTACATAAGTAAGTTAAGGCAGTTAATATTTGCCTGTATGACTTTTAGGTAAGTTCTGTCTACATTTTTGTGTTTGAATGGATTCACGCAATTACACTATGTTGTTGTTGTTGTTGTTGTTGTTTTCTACACTGTATAAGAGAACAACCTACCCATAATTTCTGCTTAGATTCCTCCCATCTAAAAACAACCCTAGCTGGGTGTGGTGGTTCACGCTTGTAAACACTTTGGGAGGCTAAGATGGGAGGATTGATTGAGCCCAGGAGTTTGAGACCAGCCTGAGGATCATACCAAGACTTTGTCAGTACAACAAATAAAAAATTATCTAGATATGGTGGAACATGACTGTAGTCCTAGCTACTTGGGAGGCTGAGACGGGAAGATCACTACAGCCCAGGAGTTTTGAGGCTATGATAAGCTGGGATTGTGCCACTACTCTCCAGCCTGGGTTGACAGAGTGAGACCATGACTCAAAAAACAAAACAAAACAAAAACAAAAACAAAAAATTACCCCTGCTACTCACTCTGAGAATAAGATGCTTCACCTTTCAAGAATGTTTCTCTTAGAAACATTTCTTTTTCATTAGTATGTCATCCTTTCACTTCCCAACTCCAGGATTCACTTCATCAACAAGTCTTGTCAGTGCTACCTCCAAAGTCTATCCCCAATCTGACTCCTTTTTGCCATTTCCATCTCTACCATCCTGATACAGTCATCTATTATTTCTGATCTCTAATGTCTTTAGTTCATGTGGAGACTTTTTCCTTTTAATTATGAGTTAATTCATTCGCTGTTTCTCATGATTTAGGTTGACAACTTTATAGGATATTAAAGTTCATATGAGTGTATGTGTGTTTCTGAATTCTCGATTGTTTTCAGATTTGTTCATTGCTTTAATAGCTAGCATGGCAATCCCATTTCTTAACAATTGGCTTACTTATGCATGGATATGTAGTTTCCGTATGCATATTAGAAATAAAAAATTATTGAGTTTATAAAACCTTCCATTTGAATTTGAACTCAGGATTATTACAGATACAAAGAATTTCTAAATTAATTTGGGGAGAAGGGGACAGTTGATGTTCATTATCATTAGTCTATAAATTTCAGCAAGTCTGGAAGTCCTTTCTTAGTTTGCTAAATATGTGTTGATTATTATCAAATGTCTTCTCTGCAACTATTACAATAATTTGGTTTTTCTTTTTTAGTCTGTCAATATAACACATTTCTTAATGTTAAAGCTATTATTGTTTTCTTAGAGTAAATCATACTTAATCATAATATATTGTAATGCATTGTCAAATTTAAATAGTAATATTTTATTTAGAAATTTACAATTATGTTTCTTAAGTAAAGTGAGTCTATACTTTTCTCCTTTTAATTATTCTTATCTGATTTGGTAATCTACATGAAAATCCCTTGGGGGTGACACTTCAAGTTATGGCTGAATGAGGTCAGCAAATCCTCTCCTCAAAAAGCAACTATAAAGTTAGGCAAAATTGATCAAAACAACCATTTTAGCATTCTGAAAACTGACCACCAGCCTATGCCAACCTGAGAAGCATTTATGCTTAAAAAGCTTCTAAACTAGACAGGCTCAGTGACTCAGCCTGTAATCCCGCGCCTTGGGAGGCTGAGGTGAGTGGATTGCCTGAGCCCGTGGATTCGAGACCCGCCTGGGCAACTTGGCGAGACCTCATCTCTACAATAAATAAATAAAAAAATTAGCCGGGCATAGTAGCACGCGCCTGTAATTCCAGCTACTTGGAAGGCTGAGGCAGAAGGATCGCTGGAGCCCAGCAGGTCAAGGCTGCAATGGCCAGGAGCGGCCACTGCACTCCACTCAGGGTGAGAGTGATACTGAAACTCAAAAAAAAAAAAAAAAAAGCTTCTAAACTTTGTGGAGAAAAATAGGAGTCTGTGATGTTCTTCCTTAGGGACAGTCCCATCTCACACCTGTCTTGGTTGGCATGGAGGTTCTATACAGGGCATGCTACAAGCATCAGCAACTGCACTGCCACTGTTGAAGGGGCTTACCTAACGTGGAGTAGTGCACATCAACCATCCCCATAGGTGTTTTCAGTGTGTGGTGAACTTCACCAAGAGTAAGGAAAATGGTCTGAGGTTGCAGTAATGTCTGGGACAAGTAAATTTCTGAGTCCTCACACATGAGTGGAAGAGATCCCAAACGATTCACAAACTCTTAATCAACCATAAGGCTGTGCATATGCATTTAGAAAACACAAAATATCCCAGTGGGAAGCAAATGCTGGGGTAGACGTAAAAGTAGACTGAACTTTGCATGCCCACCCTATACACAAAGTTCTATCTGCAGACGATGAAAGCCTTATTGGCTCGAGGTATTTGAGCACAGACTATGTCCAATTTTAGCTGACCACTAAGCTACAAAGATGTAGGGGGAAAACCCTAGGAAACCAGGTTTAAAAAATAACAACTATAAACGTTTTTTAGCAGACACATCAGCAATTATGAAAGACCAAGATTTTGAAGATTTAGCTCAGTAAAAGAAGCAGGAAAAAAATGCAGTAAAAAAAAACTTTGAGGAAAAATTATAATCCTGAGGCCCTAAAAGATACTATTTAGTATGTCCAGTTTTCCTTAAAAATTATAAACTATGCAAAGTAATTCAGAAAAAAAATTCAGTGGCATTTTTCTTTTAGTGTCTACAGATGTTAGATCAGCAGACAAAGACTTAAATCAACTATTAAAAATGTGTTTAGATACTAAAAAAACATTTAAAGAATTATAAGAAAGTATAATAACAATGAATAAACAAATAGAGGCTTTCAATGAAAAAGCACAAATTAGAAAAAAGCACACTGAATTAAAAAGTTCAATAGAGAGATTCAAAACAGATTTGTGATTGCATTAAAAATTTGCAAACTTGTCTTAAATTTGATGAAAAAATTAATATTAACTTTCAAGAAACTCAACATGTTCCACATAGAAGAAATTAAAAAAAAAAAAAAAAATCCACGCTAGGCTCATCATGATTAAAACGTTGAAATCAAAAGACAAAGAGAAAATCTTGAAAGTGGCAAGAGAAAAATGACACAGCCTATACACAACCTACAATTAAGGGCTGGCTTGTCATCTGAAATAATGAAGGCCGGAGGCATTTGAATGACATGCACAAAGTGCCAAAAAAAAAAAAGAGTAATCAAGCCGGGCTTGGTGGCTCAGCCTGTAATCCCGCGCCTTTGGGAGGCTGAGGTGAGTGGATTGCCTGAGCCCGCGGGTTCGAGACCCGCCTGGGCAAGCGAGACCTCATCTCTACAATAAATCAAAAAAAAAAATTAGCCGGGCGTGGTAGCG